>BPLR01004931.1:0-112701 GCA_021605095.1 Caerostris extrusa
CATGCATTGCTATCCATTATAAATGATATCTCAAAGTTATTCTAAAGAAGTATAGCCATTATTCCTTGACACAATCACAAAAACAACTTCCACATTTAAAATAGACATTTCTATCCTGCCTTCTGATAGAACTGGATAACATCTCTATTTTCACATAATTTTTTTTTAAAATTCGAATTTACATGATTTTTTTTATCAATGTTGCAATTATTTATAACATATAAAATAGAAAAATTTCAACTAACATTTAAAAAAATCTAAAGGATAATTAATTGATTTTTATAATTATTAATCTATCATTACATTTTTACTGTAATTAATTTTTTTAAATATTCACTTTATAAAGCAATAGTAAATTCAATATTGATGCATGAGTAACTGCGGAAAAATTAATATTTCATCAAAAAAAATTTAACACAATTACCAATTTATTAAAAAGACTGTTTTTACAAAAATATTTAAATAAATAAATTGATGGTTTTTCTTAGAATGTTACATTTTTGCTTGTATTAGATAATATATTTTACATACAACACTTCAGTTTAGAAAGCATATACAACCTACTTTAAAAAAATATTTATAATTTACTTTGTATGTAAGAGAGAATTATATGATAAACAAATTCATACTTTTAAGGAGCAGTGTATTTATGTTCTATCATAATGAAACATCAAAGCCATACATATTATTAATTAAATATTAAAATGAATTTTATCCATTGATTACCATTATAAAGATATATATAAGCAAATTCATTTTAAATAAAAAAAAAAATATGAAAATACTCTTAAATATTAAATAGAATATTAAAATTTCTAAAATAACTAATTTAACATTTACTATATTTTTTATTTTTTTAGAATTTACAAATTGATTTACAAAAATTAATAGTTGAGGAAGATCCATATTATATACTATTACATTGGGAAAATGATTCACAACAAAAACATTAATTAATGTTATGGAGAATTTTACATCGTTTCAAGCAATTGGATTAAAAGAAATTTCTCTTCCTGAAATTTAATTCTCTTATTTGATGGAAAACAAATAATAATTTTTAATTTAGGAAGCCATTTAACTTGGAAACAGTTTTTTTTTTTAATACAATATAATTTATGATTAAGTGTTTAATTATAAAGTTCCATTTATCAGATTAATTATAAACTAAATTGAAGTGTGCATTCACCCTAGTATATATCATCTCTGTGGTGTTGCCTGTTCTTGTATGAATATAATATGTCAAACTTAAATATAATAAAAGAAAAAATTAGATATTTTTAAAAAATTTTACTTTAATATCTTTTGTGTTTAATTAAGAATTCATTATTTGAAAGAAACTAAAGTAATCAATAAATTATGCAACATAAAATTTTTTTTTATTTCAGCTTTGTAAAATTTTAAATTTTACTTACTAATTATTCTTTTTAATGTGCCCTCTATTTTAAAAAAACTGAATTTTAAAAATATATGCATGAAAAAAGATGCACTAACTTGTATTCTTAACAACCAATTAAACATTTATATTGCTATAAAATAACTTTTTGTAAAAACATCACCATTGTTATATTATGTTCAAAATTAGTTTATTTAATTGAAGAAAATGCAACTTAGTATTGTTTCTTGATTTTTGGACTGCATACCAGATAAGATAAAGGGCCTAGTGAAAACAAATTAAGCTTTCTAAGTGTTATAATTTTAATGATGTAGAAAATGCAACTAAGACACACACACAATTTTTTTTTTATATATATGGGAAAGGTGAAACTGAAAATACTAAATTAGAAAAATCTTCAAGTATGTAATTTATTCAATCTTTTTAATTTCCTTTTATGAACTCAGTTTAAAAAACTAAACTAGTATTCAAAAAATGACATCCTAGTTCAAACTTAACTCACGTTTCTAGATTTCATTGCAAGAATTATAAATGTTCAATATTTTTTAAATAAATATTCTTTTTTATTATATGTATATCTTTATGGTTAACTAAATAGGGAAAAAATATCAGTGAAAACTGTAAAAAATCTTTAAAAAAAAAAAAAAAAAAAATGCAGGAAAATTTGCTCTTACAATATTAAACTTAAAATTTCAACCTCCCTGAAAATAGAAAAACTTAATAAGTTATATTGTTTATAAAGCAAACATGGCTTTCGTAACATTTCTCTTAATATTGACAGTGAATTTAGTGTTTTAATACAGCAACAAAATTCAAGTAAAAAATACCTTTTAAAAATCATGAAATTAAAAGAAAACAAATGATGGACAGCTAAAACATCTAGAAAATTCTTTAGATTCTCCAGAGCATCAAAATAATACTTTTTTTTTTTTCTGTGTAATATAGATGATAAAATGTACAAAAACTTCTTAAACTAATCATTTGATTTTCAACACATATTGCTCTTATGTTAATTAATAAAAATACATTATTCTCTGAAGAAAAAATATCCTTCTAAATCATCATCATAAATGGCATTTTTAAAACTTTATTTTAAAAACACAATTTTTAGTTCATTTTTTTCCAAAAATGTATCTAAATATAAAAGCAATCAAGCAACAAAATGAATATAAAAAAAATTTAGAATATAAAAATGATTTTTAAGCTTTTTGTGAAAATAAATTTTAATGAAATAAAAAAGATTGAAAAAAATACTATCACAAAGAATTCAAATATTTATCATTTAAATTTCAAAATAATTCTAAAATGAATAAATAACATTTCTTAACTTTATCCATTCAAGAGTTAATGAATGACTAATCAAAGAAATAAAAATAAATGTATAAATTACCAATTATGAATCACAAAGTCAAATCATTCCTCGTTCAATCTTTTGCTGATAATTTTTCAACTAAATAGTTTAAAATTATAATTTAACAATAAAAAAATAGGGTTTTTTTGATTAAAATGAAATTGTTTTGTAATTTTTTGGTATGTACTAGAAAATGAAAGTATACTCGGAGAAAAAAATGAACTTCTGTGTGTTATAAATCTTAAGAAACACAAATCTCTTGCTTTTCATATACAGAAACAATTAAGACTAACATTAGAAAATATCCTATTAATTCTATATTATTATTTCATATTTATGAAAAATCATTAACATGTAATTAATTTTTATTAAATAATTATAATTAAAAATAAAATTGTTATTTATAGTGCAATACAAAATAATGAAAGGTTAATATGTAAGCATCCTGCAACTTCATGCTTCAACAATCTCTTTCACTCATTATATACATATATATATATATATATATATATATATACAGTACTGTGTCCAAAAAGTAAAAGTTTTCTTTTTTTTTTTACATTGTTGGCCCTATCCTTGATATCTGTGTGAAATTTGAAGTAAAAATATTCATTAGTGCTTGAGTTACTCTTGGTTTTTGTGAGATGCTAAAACCTGATTCTGGCGATTTTTGAAATGTCTCTTCAATCGACTCAAAACGTTATCCCCGGAGTGGTCTTTTGAGTTTAAGGGAATAGCCAGAAGTAACAAGATGCTAAATCAGGTGAATACGGTGGTTGTGGAATGATATGGGTTTCATTTTTGTCGAAAAAGTCACGAAGAATCAATGCAGTGTGAGCTGGCGCATTCAGTGTTTTCGGTACCAATCAAGATTTGACTCGTTTGAGGCTCAAACATATTTTTAAAATGGAATTTTTGAAATTCCAACATCATCCGCAAGGTCTCTAATTATAAATAGACGGTTTGCAGCACCAAATCTTTAATCTTTTGGACGTGAGCTTCGTCGGTTGAGGTTGGTGGTCAACCAGAGGGCTCTATATCTTCAACACTTTCTTTGCCTTCTTTGAACTGTTTTTACCACTTCTAAACATTTCTTTCCGATATATAGGAATGCTCACCGAATGCCTTCTGCAACATTCTATATGCTCCCGCAAACAAAAATTTAACGCAAGTTCTTGCTCAATTAATTCAGACATTTCAAAAGTCGCCGGAATCAATTTTTAGCGTCTCACAAAACCAAGCATAACTCAAACACTAACGAATATTTGATGTCAAATTTCACACAGATGTCAAGAACAGTGCCAGCAACCTAAAAAAAAGAAAATTATATACCATATGCTTAGGAAATTTAAATTGAAAACTGGTGTTACTTTTTGGACACAGTAGTATATATATATTAAAAGGTTTATAAGTGTAGTGTTTAGATTTTTTTTCATTTGAGAATTACTATTATTCAGAATATAAGTTTACCACATATATATTATGATGTATCCTTTTAATACATTATCATATTTAAAGAACCTTTTTTATTGTACTCAAAAAATGTTAAGAAAAACAATCATTAAGAAGAAAATTTATGCTCGACATTTTTATTATTATTATTATCAGCAGAAGTAGTGTTAAACACAAAAAGAAAATTAAAATCAATAATAAGAGAATAAAAACCAGAAAAATAAAATGTAATTTTAATTAGATTTTCCTTTTACATCTAATTTGTAAATTATAATTCTGCCATAGAAATCTGTACTACTGTTAAAAACAATTTTAATTGAATCTGTTAAAGTATGAGGCAACGGAAATACTTTCAAAGAAATTAAGGAAAAATAAAAACTTTTTTTTTTAGAACACATTTTTTAAAAATAAACATATTGAAATAAATTCAACAATACAATTTAATGATTTGTATTTGTTCTATGAATGTTTTGCAGTAAAATAATACTCAGAGAATAAATAATTTTTAAAAACAGGTGTAACTCTTTCTTATTTGTATATTTGTTTTAAATTTCTTTTTTTTTTTTTTTTTTTATGTTCCATAGAAACAACAAAAATGAAAAATATTTATTTATGAAATTCAACAATTAAAAAGAATACATGTAAAAATAAAATATCAGAGATGCTTTTTATATGTTTAAACATAAAAAAATATTTTAGTAATTCTTAATATGATAATGACTTTCAATTTTGGATTTATGAGCCTAAGCTTTAAAAAATACTATTTTGAAAGGGGTAATGAGTTAATGTGTTTATTTTGTTATGAGTAAGCATTAATATTTTTATAATAAATTTTAAAATAAATTTACTGTAAACATCTTAAATATTAAAATTTTCAATAGCAAAATTATAAAAGGATATTTGAAAAGTATTGGTATCTTCAGGATATATTGAAGATATTTTATTCATTACTCCATCACTCTTTCCTTCAACCCAACATTCTTTGCCAGCAAATCCTCCTTGAAATTGGATAAGTAATTCTTCAACTGTTACATCATGTGAAAAGTTGAGCACTACCCATTGCGGAGTCCCCTAATAAATAGTAAATGAAATCATAATTAATGGTAAACAAGTAATTTTGTTCATAATACAGTTTTTTATAATAAATATTTGTATATGATAAAAATAAATTAATAACTAATTATTAAATTCTAAAAATACACATCACATTTTTTAGTCAAACATGTGAGGGAGACTGCACCCAATTTTTAAACCTGTTGAAATATTCCAGGCAATTATTTTCAATTTACTGTTATAGCAATCCTTGTTTATACTGCAAAGAGAGAGGGAAGAAAATGCAATATAACTAAATTTATCATTATAAAAGCCATGTAATTTTTTAAAATAATAATTAAGTGGCATACAATAGGATCTAAGAGAAATATGATTATTTAACAAAATTAAGAAAGAGAATTATTCTACTCGTGACATCATTGCTACGTGTGAACATTTAAAAACCAAAACAAAATTATGTTTATGTGTTTTATTTTCCCCTTAAAATAACACAAGAAGGATGCTATATAAGCTAATTTACTACCAACACAGAAAAAAATATATTGATCAAAGAATTACTGTAATAGACACCTTCATTTAATGATCATCCAAATCAGGCCAATTGTTATCCAAATAACATATTTTGAAACAACTTTACTAATCCTTTTACTAATCAAGTCATTCATTTAAGACATAGCAATAATTACTGTTTCTTTTTAATTTGATATTAACAACATGTTTTGAAAAATGTATACCGTAATTTCATTAAATCATTTTCTTTGTCCAAAGCATAGAAGTTTTTTTTTTTTTTCAATTCCTTCTATCAGCTCACACTCTTCCTATATATATCTTGTTCAAATTCTCAATCGTTAATAAAATACTTTTTATTCATCCACTCAAGTTCAAATACATTTTTTTTTTTTTAACTTGTAGTGGATGACACTTGATGTTAATACAGTTTTTTCAAATATTAATTCATTAATTAAATTTAATTAATTAATTTTAGTTTTTTTTAGATTTAATTTGCATATATCTACCAATAGATAGCTCCAGATAAACTTTAAAAAAATGAATGAAAATTATTTATAAAGGTCTTTCTGCAATATAGAGAAAAAAAAAAGTAAGAATTGACTTTAAAAATTGTTTTTTTTTATATATATTTATCTTTAAACCCTGTTTAAAAAATAACATGTTGTGTATGTGGTATGTAAATAAGATGTTTTCTTCCCCAGATTTAAAAATTTCAGTTTCCGTAAAAATTAATAAAAAATCTTTGATTTCATTATATTATATTGTTCATAAAAATTTTAATATTCCTGATAGCTGTATTATCAGATTGCTAATGACTAAAATATTTAATATATGATTAATAATAAAAATATATTGTTAATTCAAAAACATTCCTCCCTAATTTTCATATTTTTTGACAGATATAAAATAATTTACAGTACATTGTACTTTCATTCATGTATAAACTAAGCACAGAAGGGTATTTTTTCCTTTTTGAATAAATATAATTTTGATATATTTTATAAATTATCTTTATTAATTATTAATTATATTTTATAATTATCTTATTATTATTAGCATTCAAACCAATAAAGTTTACAATAAAATTAAAAATGCCCTTTGAAATTGATGAAATGAAATCAAATACACAGATTTTTATAACATACTGTGAAAGTGAAGTGTTCAAGTGAAATATAAAGATTTTCAGTTATTAATTACAAGCATTGACAAGAATTTAGACACAACTCTTTAGATTATCTTCCCTGAATTAGTGTCATCTAAAATAACAGATTAATGGGTATTTATCAATATGGCTTTTTGTAATTTTATGTGGGCCAGTTCCCTTAACTATCTTGCACCAGTAAAACATTTAATTTTATAAGGCAATGTTAACCTACCTCAGAAACATACCATATTAAAAGTTTTTAACAGACCACTAAACTTATATAAACTGATACAGAACTTTTTCTTCTTTCTGAAGCAAGGAGATAGTTAAAGAGAGCTGTCCTACATAATGACAGTTACTAAAATAATAAAAATACCATGAAAGCATATTGATAAAGTGTCCATTAATGTATAATTTTACCACTAAACTGGCATAACCTGAATGTTACAATACAAATGTTTGTGAGACAAGAGTAACATTTTCAACTTAGAATTCAATTTGTCGTTCTTTGTAAAAGTTCTGTATCTATGACTTGACTTATAATGAAAAATATATATTCAAAAATAGATTAAAGCATCATTATTAAAAAACTTTTAATCACCAACATTACAAAAAAAACTTTTTAACATCTAAGACATAGATAATATTAATACTTGATCCGAGTTCCAGCAAGTATCCTCACAGTTGTCAGTCATATACTGCTTGCCATATTCTTTTGCATTTCTGTTCAAAACTGAACTAACTCTAAGAAATAAAAAAAAAAAAGAAAACTAAAAGATGTGTATAAATTATTAAAATCAAAACTGCTCAATTAGTAATATTTCGATAAAGCATTGTTATATTTTTTTATAATATTAATGAGATATCATGTTAAAATACAAACTCAAAAGTTACATATGAACTATAAAAATGAAATTATATTTTTTCCCTTTTTTTTACATGAAGTGATACATATTTTGAAGTTAAATCTTTTTTTAAAACAAACAAATAATAATAAAAAATTAATGTCATAGACTATGGTACTTGTTTATAATGAACTAACTGAACTTAACAACTAAATAACTTTTCTTAGTTAAGCTGTATACTGTGGCTAAATAAAAAGGAAAACAATTACATTATAATATGAATAAACTTAAATTAAAAGCAAGTAATTTAAAATAAAAATCAATAGAAACTCATAGACCAGAAACAAAATATACACAGTTAATTGAACCTTTCATGAACAATTAGGATTTCAATGATACTGTATAATAAGTTTGTATTCTTTATTTGCTATGTTTATTTCCGATATGTGTATTAAATTTTAATGTATTCTAATTAATAACCTTGTCAAGAAAAGTTGCCAAAACAAAGTTACTAAACAAACAGTCAAAGAATAATATTTTATAAAATATGATTAGGTATATTATTACATTATAAAGTTTACTGATGTAAAAAAATTTTTTTTTTTTACAAATTGAGGCAATCACTTTCAATTAATATATAAATCAAAAAATAATACAATAATACTTGTAATGAAACAAAATATAATTTTAAATGATACTCTACTTTAAGATTTATATAAATAATAGTGTACGATGATAATAATTTAAATCAATCATAAGATTTTTTTAAAAAATTGACAAACTTAAAAACAAAGTAAAAAACACAAGGAAACTATAAATAAAATTCACATTTAATTTTCACCTCATAGATGAAATTTCTTTCACTATTGAAGTCATATTAATTTAAATTACATTAAAAGCTAATGGGTCGTAAGAATTAAAGCTCATTTAACTTTTCAGTCATAGAGTCTGATAAATAAAGGCTGTTATCCCTCACTTTATTTTCAAACACGTGCCTCCTTGATATTTATGCTCGCTGTTGCTGCTTTATCTCAATTTATCCCAATGCTGTAAAAATACCACAAACAAAACAATTTGACAGATGGAAGTGAAAATGAAGCCTTTATAAAGGAATTACTCTAAAACTCGAATTCTTTTATTTCGTTGCTTATGAAATTTTAAATTTTCATTTTAAAAGAAAGAAATATTTGCGCATAATAAGATGAGTAAATATGAAAAAAAGAAATGGGTACAACCGCAGTTCAAATAAACCATAATATTTCAACAGTTGAACGATGATTAGAACCGATGAAGTACAACTAATATTTGAAATAAAAGTGAATAAAAAAAAAAAAAAATACGAAAAAAAAAGTGTAGTTCCCAATAGCTAACAGGGTTACGAGGCTTTTCGTAGAAATTGAAGTATCATTGCTATTTTATAATATGCATCCTTTGACCTATCAAATATCCATGTGTAATAAAGAACTCTATATCTGAAAGAGCTTTGTAGTTTGTTTCTCGGTTCTACATATTTTACTCATTGAAATAAAATGTGTTCAACTGTTTCCGGAATTTTGCAGATCGGCATAATGGAGATGAAGTCAAGCCAAATCTATGGAGTTTAGAATTACATGGATGTGTCTTTGTATAAAACATGGATAGAAAAATATCTTCTTTTCGATGAGTAGGAAGAAGTTTATGAGAAGGTTTAATACTATGCAAATGACTAAATTCCAGAGCATATATGTCACCTGTTGCTTTTAGCTGTGCTTTCTTTTTTTGTTGAAATATAGGATCTTCCAGTGATCTGCAGTAAAATATTATTGGGTCTATTGCAGATTTTGCGGATTACCATGATCTGTCGATTTTTGTCACTGTACTATCCAAGTCTTGTAAGACTTCGAAACTCTGATTTTTTTTTTTTTTTTTTTTTTTTTTTTTTAATTTCTTAACCTTACACGGAGGAATTGAACTTGTAACTTAAGAAGAGTTTTTATTGCTGCGAGGTGAGACTTGTTGTTATATGTTCGGTGAGCGCTTTAAGAGATTCCTGAAAAATAGAGGTATGTGCCTGACAAATTTTTTTAACAAATCATTGAGTTACAATGCCTTGTTGTTGGAATAATTTTATAATTTGATCCTTTGTAATGTAATTGGAAATAGTGTTAGCTTTTACTTTAGAGGAGAATGAGTCTTTCTTCGAAGCCGAGCTTCAATGAAAGAAAATATATTGAGAGTCATAAATGTTATAAAATTTTCTTCGGCTTTATATTTAGGACAGTTGAGATCATAGGTTTTGTGGGCACCACTTCAACTGGATTGATCAACTGATGGATTTGGGCAGAACACGATTCTGCAGAATGTTGGGCACTACAGTATTCACAGGTAACTGAATTTTTACAATTTGCTGTTGGATGAGTATATGAATGGCAGCTTTTACACTGACAAGGTTTATCATAAAGCAGAGTAATTTTTTGTTGTGTTAACCATAATCGGACATAGTCTGGCAATATCGTATACTTAAAATACCAGCTAAAACTGAACTGGGGAAGGTAGACGTTGCTCGTTTTTCTGAAAATCGACGAAGTTCCGTGACGGAGAAGTAGTTTTCTTCTTCCAATTCCATTGTAAGTTCTGCGAGTGTGATATATTTGCAATAAAAATCTGGTAGAGATCTTTTCAGGGTAAAGGGTTGCCTTGTTTGGTTGATTGGGAAACCCAGAATGGCTTTCATGATTACCAATTCTCTGGCTGCTTTAAAATGGGTAATGGATAAAATTAGCTTTCCTTGTCTAGTAATGCGCATATAGTCTATGTATTTTAAGGTGATAACTTTTGAAGCTATGCTATCCTTGAGATTTCTGGGACGTTTCTATATCGCGTAATTTGGAATTTCAAAAACAATGATGAAGGAACGAGCTCCATGTTGATATGCTAATGGTAAATTTAGAAGAATGTCACTCAAAGATTTATAAATAAAGTCTGAGGTCCAGCGTCTGAAGTGTACTCCATTAAATTAGTATTAGCGGTGATGTCCGCCGTACCAAACACGAGCCCTGCCCACACTAAGTGAAGGACCTTTTTTAATTTGCATGAATTAAGAAACAAATTAACAAAAATATTTAATTGAGTAGAAAATACAAGTGACTTACATTAAATAAAAACTATATTACCAGGAAAACTTGACCTGAAAAAAAAAAATACAAACAGGGATAAAAGCTAAAACAATCGACTCAAAGCACACTAGTCAGCCCTCAACTCCAACTCTTCTCTGATATTTGTCACCAACCTTTCATCTAGTATACATTATACTAATAGTTAATGAAAAGATTGCTATATTTGACGGCAGATAATTTTGATAGTACATATCTGAAATGAAAGTTAATAATTGGTTTTAAATTCTTCTACAAACAATTTTATCACTCCATTTTTCCCCTATAAAATTAAAGAACAGCGATTGAATTTATTAAAATGGTCAGTTTTGTATATTTGTTCACCTGACATTGCAATTGATAGACGAGTATTCTCGGCGTTTATATATAGATATATTCGTCGTATTAGTCCATTCTAAAAATTTATAGATTTTAAGCAATCGATCAAAAGTTTAAAGAAGAATAATAGTTTGTAATTTTTTATATTCTTAATTTTTATTTTCATATTATTCTTTTTAATTTTCTGCGTGTAATGGGAGTGTTACTACATCTGATTTTATTAAATCGTTTTATAATTGCAAAACTTCTTATTTAGGACATCGTTATTTATTATGAACACAAATATTTTCAAGTTTTATCAGAGAGTAAGTAATTTTTCCTGAAAAGCAGAAAGTAAGACAAATAAGTTCGAAAACCAGCTATCTAGTTAAAGGAAAAATAAATGTTTCAGGGATTAATAGCCGACTATTAGCAATCCATTACTATTTTTCACTTAGGAGTGCAGATTTGTGTAGGCTTCGAATCGCATGCATTTATTAGCATGACACAAACTATTTATCATTTTATATATTATTAATAAATAAGTAATATAATATAATACAAAAGTAAATACAGAAGCTGATGCATGATACTACATAAATCAAATATTTCAGTAAATTGGCACTATAATTGTAGTAATGAAATGTAAAATTGATTAGTGAAATGATTTTCTTGATCAATTTTATATATTCATTCCAAAAAATGATTATTCTCAATTATGTATTTATATAAACAGTCTTGCGCATTTTAATGTATTATTTAGCATTAAAATCATCTACTTTATATGGAGTACTTTTTACGTCAGTTACCCCATTGACTTAAGTTAATTATATTATTCAAGTGTTCCAACATGGACACATACATTTTATCTTCGCTGTTTCGATGTACAGTTCTAGACTTAGCTCTTAAAATGCAATTTTATTTTAAATATTATTATGTTATTTACTATTGTTATTTTATTTTCTCATTCCGCAAGATATTTGTCATCCAGCATCCTCAATGGAGCATATTCTGTACCTATGTGGAACGACTTTGAAGTATTGTCCCATGTAGCTGTTATTAATTAGTAATTGAGGACACGAGCAATATATTTTTCGACAAACTGGTATTTCGGCTATCTTCCAGCCAGTGGCAGTTTATAGATCAGTTTTCGTTCGGATTGCAACGAAATGCAATCTATACTTAATGCAAAATATACCACTCTTCATTTCTTACTTTTTTGGTGCCAAATAAAGTTTTGAATTTATAAGAAATATTCACAAAAATTTGTATTTATTTATTTTATTTAAAATTACAAGTTGCCTGTAAAAATTTAAACATATAAAACTTTAAACTATATAAGTCATTTATTTTGTTTTGTCTTCGGATCAATTTAAACGGGATTAAATTAGGTAATTTTATACATCGACCTAACAGTAAATTTAAATCTAAAAACGATAATTTGTAAAAACATTACAAATTACTATTTTCCAACAATTTATTTAATTTTTAAATTTACTTTCCACCAATTTTTAACAATAAAATGTTAAATAAGTGTAAATTAGTAAGTTTTATTTGATTTTAAACAATTATTCTCCTTCCCCAATGCCAATAATTTAAATGTATTATTACTTTATTTTTATTATTAATACTTTATTATACATTTTTTAAAAGAAAAACATCGTATATAAAAATCAAAGAAAGTTTTTCGGTAAATCATAAGGAATTCTACATTCCGCTTGTACTACCCTTGCATTTTTAACACCAAACCAATTATAATAATTTCTCAAACAACTTTGTCCAGGTGATCTCATACATTCTACACCATTCAAATTCCTAAACTTTTTTTTTAACATGGATAAGTTGCATCCTATTTTTCTGAATAATTATGATTAACGCAAATCTCTGTAATATTAATATTATTTATTATGAGTGTTTCTTAAAGTTGATAAAAGCAATCGTTTTCTTAAACTGCTTTTGGACGTAAAACTTTTTAGAGTCTTGGATCGTAGGTCCCCAGCAAAGTTTGGTCCACCTACATAAAACTATTTATCTCATATTTTTTACTATGAAACTAGTAAATTATTATTATTATTACAGTTAAATGACTTCTTTCAATTGTTTCTGATTCAATGAAACCATTCTTTACATTTTTAAAAATTAATTTTTCAGATTTCAAAAATATTTTTCTCTGTGCAGTTTCAAGGTGCGGGTCTGATGGCCGAATGACTAGCTCTCGCTGCCACAGATTTCGGGCTCGAGTCCCGGCGGTGCCATGGATGTTTGTAGTAGTTCGAAATCCTCCTAAACCATAGGTACTGGTTTGACTGTAAAGCTCTGGGCGTAGGGCTGACTACTTTACACCATAAGAAGAAAAATATCCCCTTCCTCGCAGTTTGCCAGTAGACAGACGGCCTTGATGCATGGGGCTGTTGCGCCAATGAAGAAGTTTCGAGGTATATCTAGATCAGGGGTCTCCAAACTACGGCCCGCCGGCCAAATCCGGCCCGCCAGTGTCATCCATTCGGCCCGCGACAGCGAATAGCTTACTGCTTTGTAATAAGTTGGATAAAAAAACACAATGATAATAACTCGGTTTTTATTTACTTGCTAGGTAAAGCTTAATGACAAGCATAATACGCAGAAAATTTAACTTAAGCATAACAACTAACTAGTAATGGAAATGAATACCATCTAGAAATTATAGATAATAGCAGAAAAATTAAAACGGTTTTGGCCCTTGGTACTTACTGGAGTAAACAGTATGTCCCTAAGGCTGGAAAGTTTGGAGACCCCTGATCTAGATCATGCTTAGTTTATTTTGTTAAAGCAACCTATACGAATCAATGTACCATTTTCTGTATAAAATTATTTCTTAAATCAACAAACGGTGGTAATCAAAATAAATCAATAAGGATAAGGTGATTTATCAAAAGTTCAGGGATGTAAATTACTTGTGGATCAATTACACTTAAATCTTCTTTGTTTGTTGTCTTTTTTTGTTGCAAAATATGTGTTTTGTTATAATTCTTATCAGCATACAAAAAATATGGATTATTATTATACTTAATAATAATAATCAATAAACCATGTATTTTGTAGTGTAATTTTTTCTCAAAGAGAAAACCTATTGAGTCCTGTTATACATTGCGAAAATAAATTGCATAACAAATCATAAAGATACTTTATTCAGTGGATTAAAATATAGAAGATACACAAGAAATATAATTTAATTACTGATAATTCAATTACAGCATGCCTATTTACAACTATAAACAATAATACATTAGTAAATCATAAAAGCAGTTATCCGTTTTGAAAATTTAATTCCATTAAACAATACAATTGACACCTATGCATTAAAAGGTATAAATATACAGTATATTTAATCAGCATTCTGTTGTTTTACTCATACACATTGAGAACAATTCGAAACCATATAAATTCAGATCAAATTTCTGAAATATTAAAAATATAATTAAGCAGCAACTTCTGAATGTAAATATGAATTTCATGTAATGATAAATAAATGAGATGATGTTTAAAATTGCATTTTTCTCCTTCAGTGAGAAGACTTCAATGTTGGTCGAGGTATACCTGAAACAAAAAAAATTCTTAATTAATTATAATTATTTCAATTTATTAAATGAAAAAAAAAAAAAAATATCATGCATATTTTAGTTTATTTTCGATTTACACGGTTTTACGTATAAAAATCTACGATTTCGATTTACACAATTTTCTAATGAATCTATCTTCATGGAAATCGAAGGATAGGTGCACATTCAAATGCTATTTCAGAATTGAAACACATTAGTAATAACTGAAATTTATTACAATAATAGTTTTAATTTATATAAGCTATATTCATAAATGTTCAAGTATTTTTATAACATTATTAAACTTTATTTCCTACATCAAACTATAGCGATATCCGCTATAAGAACTCTATCACCCAAAAAAATTTAGCCTTGGTAAAGTTGACAGAATTAAAAGTCATAAAATCAAGTGCAGTGCACGTTGTCAAATGTAAAAAGTCCGTCGTTTCACCTGACGAGCACAGAGGACAGACATCATTAGTAGCTACACCAATGCGCTGCAAGTGTTTATTAAGACAATCATGTCCTGTCGAGAAACGGAAATTTGCTGTAAGAACTGCCGGGTCAAGTCCATTGGGACGGTGATGAAACAAGTATATTTCCCGTTTTATCAGTTGGAAGGATTTTGTAGGTTTGTTTTAAGGGTCTGTTAATTTTCTTCTTTACCTCAGAACTAAATTGATAAAGGATAAAGGAAATTGTGGCTATGGCAACTTGCAACCATTTTTGGCCAAGTCTAATATTGAACTAAATTAACCCAATAATATTTTTATTTTTGTCGTACTTTTACACGTCATATACCTAAACTTTTTATCAAAATTCGTAAAATCATAAGTTATTAACAATTATTTGCAGTATTTCAAGCTTCAAGCATTTTACATTATTTTAAAACTCAGATGTAGAAGATTTTCACAGTTTAATAAGTTATACACGAGTCAAATATATATTTGAACACATTTAATACATTAAATTACAAAAAAAATGATTAACTGTATTCTGAAACATCATTACTTAAAAATGTATAAATGGAACAAAAATGTATCTTCCATTCACTAAATCAGAAACGAAAAAAAGCTTAAATTTTTATTGAGAATAAATCATTTTGCCCAGTAATTGATTTAAAACTGCTATTTGTCTGTAAATGTCAGATTAATACCTTAATGGTGTTTTTTTTTTTAAATTAAATAAAAAATGTCCTATATATATATATCTATATCCCGAACGATAAGAATGAGCACAATATATCGAGGGGCTAATGTATAATAAAAAAGCAAAAAAGGCCTTTTCACATAAAAGTCAGTGTTTATGGAAAGAACTTAATTTACATACTTTTCATTTCGTAATATTAAAAACTTGTTTATCAATCGTTTTCAAAAGAATTAGTGCTTATGGAAATTATCTAATTTATATACTTTTCATTTCGAGCTATTAAAAAATTGTTTAACAATCAAATCCATCTAAACGTTCAATTTCTACGACGTAGAAAA
Organism: Caerostris extrusa; assembly: GCA_021605095.1. Taxonomy (NCBI): domain Eukaryota; kingdom Metazoa; phylum Arthropoda; class Arachnida; order Araneae; family Araneidae; genus Caerostris; species Caerostris extrusa. The sequence continues at coordinate 16,263 of BPLR01004931.1, forward strand.
AAATCCTTTAGATTATTGTAATACAAGAGAATATCAGAGAACAATTAATAGACTCGATATTTTTTAATTGACTAGAATCACTGGCAACATGTTAAAATCATTTCGAGTGGATTGCCCAGTGAATGGTCAAGGTGCTTTATGGTAAAGACGGTTCCTTCAATGCCACACTTCCATCGCTGATCGGGACAAAGATAAAAAAGAACAATTCAAGAGAAAAATTACAGCAAATTGTTCAAATAGTTTACAAAACGAACATACCCATCCATCCTTCTCCCTCCATGACCAATCCTTTGTTCTCATAAGCATGGTGCAACACAGTCTCAGCAGCACAGGATGCCCTGTGTTGCAACTCCACGCGGTCGTCGTACAGGTAGCTGCTCTGGCTCAAGGGTCTGTGAGCCAGCGAGGCACGGCTGCTTGGCATGCTGAGGGGCAGGGTCATTGTCTCGGGCTCAGACGAGAGGGAGGGTCGTCGCTTCTTACCTTGGAAAGACAAAGATAAGAATGATAACATGCACAGTCACAATCACATCAATTCACAATCAGATCGTTTGCTACATGTAAGGGTCATCGTGATAGCAATGACATGGTCTTTTTTTCCTTTATCCCAAGATAATGATGTTTAAAATTTTGCTTTTGATTACACAACGATGTCCTAGTCAAGTCAAATCCCATTTTACTTTTATTTATACAAAACTTAAGATGTTCAGAGTTAGTTATAAAAAATATTGATGCTCTTTTTGATTCTTTTTGTGTTAATGATTGTGTATTGACATTTTCTGTGTTAACTATTTTAATGTGCACCAACCTTATGCATTTTCCCCCTTTACTAGAAAATATTGTAAAATATTGAAATGTCGTCCACTGCAGTATGTCTTCCATAGCACAAACAAAAATACTTTGAAAAAGAGAAGATTTAATTTTTGATTATTAGTGAATAAGCTGTGTAATGAATCAAATGAAGCTAGGATATAGACAAATAAAATAAAAATTTTTATGAACTTCAGTAAGTATAAAGTTCAATAATGCTTTTCTTAAGTTTTTAGCAAAAATAAAATAATTTAAGTAACTTGATATTATTATATGCCCCATATCGATAACTAAACAAGAATCTATTTGCCTTAAATCTTAATCTTAATGTATTTAACTAGATAAAAGCATATCCAATCATAGAAATTTTTATATTTTCTGTTTCATTCAAATAAATTATGTCAGAAGGCATAATATTATCAGATGAAATAAATGCAATTGAAGCATTTCTTTATATACCAAGATTAAAAATTTTGGCGCATTTATAAATGCACAGAATAAAATGATTAGATATTCGTAGAAATTCCATATTATGTTAAATAGTAATAATTCTTCGATATATAAAGTGTTGAACTGAAGTAATTTAAACAATTCAACTTTTTTTAAATTAGTCCGGGAAACGGTTTTCTTTTTCAACTTTTAAATCTTAATATTTTCAACAATAAATTAATATTTTCAATAATACCTTAATATTTTCAATTTTAATATTTTCAACAATATCTTAATATTTTCAACAATATCTAAATATTTTCAACAATCTAAATATTTTCAACAATATCTAAATATTTTCAACAATATCTTAATATTTTCAACAATACTTTAATAGATAAAAATATCTTAATATTTTCAACAGTACCTTTATTTTTTCAGCAATATAATATTTTCGACAATATCTTAATATTTTCAACAGTACCTTATTTTTTTTTTCAACAATACCTTAATATTTTCTATTTTAATATTTTCAATAATACCTTAATATTTTCAATTTTAATATTCTAATTAATCTTAATATTTTCAATAATATAATATTTTCAATATCTTAATATTTTCAATTTTAATATTTTCAACAATATTTTAATATTTTCAACAATACCTTAATATTTTCAACAATATCTTAACATTTTCAACAGTACCTAAATATTTCCAATAATATCTTAATATTTTCAACAATACCTTATTTTTTGCAACAATACCTTAATATTTTCAACAATATCTTAATATTTTCAACAATATCTGAATATTTTCAACAATATCTGAATATTTTCAACAATACCTTCATATTTTTAAACAATATCTTAATACTTTTAACAATATCTTAATAATTCCAATAATATTTTGAACAATACCTTAATATTTTAAACAATACCTTAATATTTTCGACAATATCTTAATATTTTCAACAATATTTTAATATTTTCATAAATAACAAAATATAAAACAGACAAAAGCATTTAACAAAACAGATCTACTCTTTTTAATTTTATTTGTATGATAAGCAAATGTTAAATTGGTTTCTTTTATAAGAATTGTTAAGTGATTTTTAAAATTGATTTAAAACAATTTTTTAAAAAAATATTTAAATATTATATAACATTTATACAATGATAAATAAAATATTTACAATTACTTAGATTCTAACCAATATTTGCAACTTAGAATAGCATTATAATCATTGAATTTCCAATGTACAACCAAAAAAATACATTTAGCAATATAGTTTATTGCTATTTAGAAATTTAAAAGAAATTTATTTATGCATTGTAATATCATAATTCTTCAGCTCAAAAATAAATAAATTTATATTTACCATTGGGTCCTTCGTAATCTGGAGGAGGGGTGTGAGGTCTGTAGTTCTTTGAAGTTCTGGTGGAACTTTCTGTCTCGAAAGTATCGTAAGGTGGGTTAAGTGAGTAAGGCATGATGTTGAAGTCAGTGTTGAATGGCTGTTGTTGGATTGGCATGAAAGGAAAACATACATTAAGCAAATGAATTGATTCCAAAACTTTCTTTAAATAATAATCATTTAACCCCTTCAAATAATTTACTTTCAAAATCTTTTATTAGAACTATTTACGATTTAGCAATAAAAACAGTTAGCTAGCCTAAAAGGGGATCAAGATTCGATTCTATACCACTTTAGAATATTATAAGTTTCGAACCTTGTATACCTTTTGGAGATGAAGAATGTAAACATTTTCTCATTTCTGAAGATGCGAAAGAAATATCTTTTGTTTAAGGCTTGTTGTTTTGGATGCCAATCATATTGGCCTGAGATCATTCAGATGTATAGCGAATTCAACATTATCCAAGGTGCACTAACGGGGATTTGTGCAAAATGATCATGATAATACAAATCGATTCATGAGATTTTTTCCTGTTTGATACACGAAATTTTTTTAAAACTAACATCGCACATTACATTTTCTACGTGTAGTTTAGTACAAATAGCTTGGTAAAAATAAAAAAATATAGCTTCATGAAATTTTCGACTGATACTGGTATCTATGAGAAAATCTCAAAATAAAGAAACAGATTTGTAAATTTATCTGAAAAACGACTAACTGTTCCTAAAATAAGAACTAATTCATAAAATAACGACTAATCGTTCCTAAAATAAGAACTAATTCATAAAAAAACGACTAACTGTTCCTAAAATAAGAACTAATTCATAAAACAACGACTAATCGTTCCTAAAATAAGAACTAATTCATAAAAGAACGACTAATCGTTCTTAAATACGAAAATTCATAAAAAGAACGACTAACGAGATCAAATATATTTCAAATCAAATCAAATTAAATCAAATAAATTTTTTCTTATAATCGATGAAGCTTTACTCTATACAACGCAGTAAAAGAGATTTGAAGTTTTTACAACTGAAAATAGAAAAAAATAGTGTATGTTATGTAGCGTTTTCTCAACATCATTCTGTTTTAAATAGGTTAAGGATGGCCTTCTGTTTTCGCCCTTCTAGAACGTAATTGGGTCGCTTTCCGACCTATAGATTTATCGAACCAATTTGTGACATGCACACGGGAGTTACGATTTCGATTATTTAATTATTAACCGAGATTCCTGAGTTTTGAATCTAACCAAGATTTCTGAGTAAAAATTTATGCAATCAGCTAATAACTTGGTCTGTCCTTTGCTTATGATTTTAAATATTGTATTTAAAAAAGCTTGATGTTTGGGTGCTACACCAATTAACACAAAAAATCATGATGGATCGAATTTCCATCTGCGAAGCCTTGGACATACGGAGTGAAATCGACCCATTTCTTAAACGTACAGTAACAGGGGATGAAAAATGGGTCATATACGACAACAATGTGCGAAAACGATCGTGGTCAAAGCGAGGTGAAGCAGCTCAAACGGTGACCAAACCAGAACTAACGACCTAGAAGGCTCTGCTGTGCATTTGGTGGGACTGGAAAGGAATCATTTATGATGAGTTGCTTCCATATGGCCAAACACTAAATTTGGATCTGTTCTATCAACAACTGGACCGTTTGAAGCTAGCGATTGAACAGAAACGGCCTGAATTGGCCAACAGAATAGGTGTTGTGTTCCCTCAGGATAACACCAGGCCACACACGTCTATAGTGACTCACCAGAAACTCTATATTCTGGGGACTCTCTGGGAAGTATTGATGCCTCCACCATATAGTCCGGATCTGGCACCGAGCGATTATCATGTTTTTCTTAAGCATTGCAAAACTACGTTAGTGATAAAAAATTGGGATCAAGAGAAGATTGTGAAAATCGATTACTAGAATTTTTCGCCGATAAAAATAGACTTTTAGGAGAGACGCAATATGAAGCTACCCTTAAAATGGAAACAAATTATAGAATAAATCAGTGCATATTTGACTAAAATTGGTAATCAGAAACATATTAAAACAAGTCTTGAAGTTCACATAAAAATAATGGATTTCTTTTTCCCCAATCTAATATTTAACATTTCTATACCAAACAGTATGTAAAAAAATCTAATAATAAAATATATTGTTAGAAATATAAGATTAAAGTAGATATTGATCGATATATTACAAATAAATAAATATGTATAAAATTTTACATTGTCTTACCCCTCTTTTACTTTTTCCAATTTCGATTTCCTGGGCTCTTTGAGCGACAAAAACGCACAGGGCGATCTAAAAATAAAAGCAATTTAAGTTGTTGTTGTTTTTGCGGTCAGTAAAAGGCAGAGACATAAATTATTAACTTATGTCTTATATAATAATATTAATATTAATTGATAATAAAATATTTATTCAACTGAACATTTTTAAATAAGTGAATTAGAGAAAATCATTTAAACAAATTAAAAATTCTCAGCAAAAATATTTCATAATAATTCTTAAATGAAATCAAAATATGAAATGAAAACAAAATATTTAAAAAAATTATAAAAAGCAATCATTTTATATTTTATCATATTTTATTGTCTTTTAAATAGTAAAATATTTAAAGAGAAAAAAAAATTATGGAAATCTTGTTACATATCTAATTATGTGGTTAATAAGAGTCACAAAGCATATATAATTATAATGCTGTTTCATCTATTTACTATAAGATATGCTTTTTTTCAAAAAATCTTTTACTTACAGAACAACTAGACTCGTATATCTTAAATCAATTATAGTTAATTTCTTATGAGACAAATTTTTAAGTGGAATACATTAATTTATCTTTCGTTTGATTGCATTTTATTCATTTTTTTTATATCATCAATTTTAAATGAAAAAAAAACATGAAAGTGTGATTTTGTTTAAAATAAATCTTCAATTCTGTGCACTCATTGTTTTTATCATTAAAACTTATTTTTATCTCTCGGATTTGAGTATATTTTTGAATGTATTCATTTTGTGTGGGAAAGGAAGAACTACTTAGCCTGAATGTTTAGCAACCTGAATTGGTTACGATCCTGATTAACATGGATTAAAGGATTTAACATTTTTGATTCAAATTCCGTCATTGACACAATTTATTTCAGAATTTATGAAATTTGGGACTAACTAAAGAAGTAATTATTTCTATTTTAATGTCAGTTTTGATTAACATGATAATTTGTTATTATATATATTTTTTTTAAGGATTATTTTCGAATTTACAACAGATCTTGATGACAAACATTTCTTTATTTTACAAATTTTTTTTTTATAGTCTAATTAATCATCGATCATCACGATGAATATGGATGACATATTAGTAATGTATTTATAACATGCTTCGTTAATTACAATATATCATTGTAATAAAAATACATAATGCTTCCTTTAAAATATTTTCAAAAGTATATGTTATTTATATAGGATGAAACAGGAAGATGAAATAAGTAATGAAATTTAGCATTTATTGTACAAGAAAAAGCGTGCCAACATCTTGAAATAATACTTACAACATTTTGAAATAATATTTTCAAAAATGATTAAACTTTTTTTATTTTTTATTCTATGTTGAAATTATGTAATTTTTATTTTTTTCTGAATAGTCTTCATTTATTAGTATTGTTGCTAATTTCAACTCTAATTCATAGTTTTTAACCTTATAAGAAATTCATTTTAATTTAACTAAATCCTTTATACTAAACGATTTTATGAGATGTAAATTTCAATATCAATATTTTTAACCTATATCACAATATGTACCCCTAAAATACGTATTCCCAAAATTTAAACATTAAAAAAATCTATTTATCGCATAATAAATTCGTATTGTTATAATGACTTATTTATTTCAAACATCTATTTTAATTTAATCTTTGCATTTTTTAACATTTACGTCAATCAGTTTAAAGTACTTAGTTTGTCATTAGAAAATCTGCTTTGTAATATACATTTCACCCTCTTTGAAACAAGAATTTCAACAACAAAAAAGCGATTTGTTTATGAGGAGTGAACTGAATTTGCAAAAATAAAAGGAGATTCATACATATAAAAGTTGCGCAACTGATTCTGTTTTCACATAAATATTTTCTTGGTCATTTTTCTTGTTAACAACAATTACTATTATAATTCATTATATGTACATTATTTTTTATTCATTTATATTATACATCATACATACATTTTTTTTATTCATATATATACATTATCTTGGTGACCGAGTGGCTAGCGCTCTGGCGCTCGGTACCACAGGTTTTGGGTTCGAATCCCGGGGGTTCCACGAGTGTTTGTAGTGATTCGGAATCCATTTTAAACCCTAGGTCCCAGCCTAACAGGATCGTAGAGCGTTGTGGGGTGTAGTATTATTCGCGTCCGTAGCATATCTTCAAGCTACACGTGCCCCCTTGGGTAGTGCTAAATGAGTAACAGCGGTGCAGCCTTTGCTTACAGCATAAAGATTAACTGTATTGCCAGCTGCATTAGAACAACAACATTATTTTGAAAAATTATTTGCATTAATAATAAATAATTGCCTCTTTCCGTAGTTTTTTTAATATTGCATGCTATCTATCTTTTATCAGGACATACTTGTGAGAGAGAGTGTGTTAAAAATTACATTCTCTTTTATTTAAAAGACATAGACGAAATATTCTATCCTTTTTCACATATGAACATTAGGTTAGCGATTCCGCAAAACTAAATAATAAGATAGTTGTCTCTAATTTTGTAACTCATGGAATTTAATAAATTCTGTATTTAATACAAATAATTATGTATTAAATACAAATAATTCCTTATTAAATACAAACAATTCTGTTTTATTAAATACAAATATTTCTGTATTAAATATAAATATTTGTATTTTAATATAAAGAAATCCTTCTGTATTAAATACAAATACAAATTCTGTAATTAAATACAAATAATTCAGTATTTATAAAAATTAAATTCTGTTCAGTATTAAAAACAAATAATTCTGTTTTAAATACAAATAATTTTGTATTTAAATACAAATTATTCTGTAATTAATACAAAAAATTCTGTATTTAATACAAATAATTAATTCTGTAATTGATACAAATAATTCTGTATTTAACACAAATAATTCTGTATTTAATACAAATAATTAATTCTGTATTTAATACAATTTATAATTTGTATTTAAAACAAAATTTTTTTTTTTTTATTAATGCAAGTGTTAAGTATGATTTGTAAAGAAATTTCAAATTATTTTATATTGTAAACATTACGAACAAAAACATCCATCAATCTTCCACTTGTAATAATAATAAATCAATAACATCTTAATTTAATAGTTATTTAAAATTTGAGCTAATACATAAAAATACTAACTATTTACGTACTATAACTGCATTTTTTTAATTTTGCCTAAAACAAACAAAATAATTCAAATAAATACAGTTATTTATACAAATAAAATATAATATTTTTATTACTTACATTTATAATCCATATTATAATAGCTCCCCTTGAAAACATGAAAGCATAAAACACAAATAGATTTGTGAAAAAAGATGTTCTAATATCAAATTCATCGCCGGTTTTCTATAAAAAAATGCTTGTAGTTTAGTAATGGAATATTATAAAAGGAATATAAAAAAATAGTTATATAAAAATAATAAGGTAATTAATTAATTAACGGAATATTAATTAATTAATTAAAAGAATTAGTTGAAAAATAGTTATATTAAAATAATAAAGAATATTAATTAATTAATTAAATGAATAATAGTTGGAAAATTAGTTATATAAAAATAATAAGGAGTATTAATTAATTAACTAAAGGAATGATAGTTTGTAAAAAAATTAATTATATAAAAATAATAACGAATATTAATTAATGGAATATTAATTAATTAACTAAAGGAATAATAGTTGGAAAATTAGTTATATAAAAATAATAAGGAATATTAATTAATTAACTAAAGGAATAACAGTTGGAAAATTAGTTATATAAAAATAATAGGTAATATTAATTAATTAAATAAAGGAATAATAATTGAAAATCTAACAATGTAAGTAAACTGAAAAGAATAACAAAACTTACAACAGCCTTGAAAATAAAGTATACAGTAGCAGCTATGTCTGTTATTGTTATAACAATTGTTGAAACTACCCAAGGCTTTAGCATATCTTTGCACTTTTCCTGTAAAAGCAACAGAATAGCATTTCAATAAAAATACAGTAAATTATTGTAAGTATTTTACTGTTATAAAAGTCTTCGTCGAATTTGAATCCTTACAATGACAAATTAAATGAGTATAAAATGTTTTGTCGCCAAATCAATTCCCATTGACTCTCGTCAAGGATATTACAATTTATATTTTTAATACAGTGTAGTGTAATAAATTTTCATATGAGGCATATTGGATAATGCTAAATCTGCTACGACTTTGGAAAACTCCCCAAACTTTTGTAATGAACTTTTGAACAGTGTCCTACACTAATGTCCTTTACCAGATGTGTTGCAAACGCAATTTTAAACTCTTATCGAGTGAATTTATTCCATTACTTTCAACATGAAGCCAACTGTCCTTGTCACTCAAACAGTAAGTCTACAATGTATATGTCAACTCGAGCCACGGGTACTTGATAATTCTTACAAGAGGAAAACCATGTATCTGTCTTACAATATATATCTACAAGATCTATATATCTTACAATAGGAAACATGTATCTGTATCTTCAATGTATACTGTGCATATACACTCATGTCCCTAAATTAAGGATAATGAAGTTCAGGCAAAGAAAGAGACAGAAGCAAAATAAATTTGACTTATTTGTAAAGTCTATTTATTAAACAAAAGGTAAAGAGCAAAAAAAGATGCTATATGTTTTCATAATTAATATAAATTGCAATTTTTACTCCCTGGAGCAAATTTCAAAAAGAACCTATTTACAAAAAACAGTATAACATGGTTAGTATGATGGTTAATATGGAGTATGTCTCCCGGACGATGCAATACAGGCTTTACAACGCGCCTAGGCATGCTGAGTATCAAATTATCAATCTGATCTTGAGGAATATTACACCATTCATCAAGCAATGCCCTCCGAAGTTCCGGTTGACAGGTGGGAGGGGGTTGACGGGCTGCAATTCGTCGGCCAAGCATATCCCACACATGCTCTATTGGATTCAAGTCCGGTGAGTATGCTGTCCAATCCATACGGGTGATATCCTCCAATTGAAGGCATTCGTCTACAATGTTTGCACGGTGAGGATGAGCGTTGTCATCCATAAACAGAAATTCAGCACCCATGGCGCCCCCGAAACAAATGTACATGTTGTTCCAGAATGACATCTCGATAGATGTGGCCTGTCATCGTTACACACTGAACATGCAGGTCAGTTCTGGAACCAAGAATCCCCAAAATTCCTCCTGCACCACCGTAACGGTGTCGTTCAATGGTGTTCTCTTGGTGGTAACGGGTACCTGGCGCTCTCCATATGAAAGTCCGGCGAGAATCAGACTGCAAACCAAACCTGGACTCGTCGGAAAACATCACACAAGACCACTGTTGCGGTGTCCACAATGCATGCTTTCTACTCCAGGTTAATCGCAGGCGACAGTGAGTTGCGGTAAGTGGAACACATCTGACAAGCCTACGAGCATATAGACCAATGTGCCCTAAGCGTCTGTACACGGTCTGCCTTGAAACTGTCGTACCGGTAGCTGAAGAGAGCTGACGAGACAGGTCTGATGCTGTGCTCCGTCTGTTTCTTTTGGCAGTAACTGCTAAATACCGGTCCTCATTTGGCGTTGTAACTCGGGGGCGACCTGTGCTGTAACATCTACTCACATTACAATCATCTTGGAATTATTGCCAAAGCCTGGAGATGACACTCTGGGCGATTCCAAGTTCCTCGGATACTTCCAGCTGGGTACTTCCACATTCCAGTCGTCCGATAATTCTACCACGTAAAAAATCATCCAAATGCTTCCTTTGTGCCATAACTATGCGGTTATTGCACTGAAAGGTTTTAAAGCGCTTGTGAACAATTTTACTTCTTTGCCACCATTCCTTATATACCCCTCTCTTACACTCTCGTCATTGTGACGTACTATCCGCCCCATCTGGTGGTTTCCTGTAATTTGCATATTCTTCTTCAAGATGTGTGTGATAATTCTGCAGGTGAAATTTTTATTTTGAGTTCAATTTCTGTGTGATTCTGAATTATCCTTAATTTATGAACATGAGTGTATATCTTCCGTATCCGATGGTGGAATGCATCAGATGGGAATTGGATGAGGCAAGCCATCATTTGGAATCGGTATAAACCGATTTGGAAATTATGTTATAAATAGAATTTTATTTAGATGTGTTGTTGTGTTAATTGAGTTAAAATAATGAAAAGGCAAATTGGAGTCATATTTGAAAGGACAATACATGAACACGCACCTCTGCAGTGATAGTTCATCACAATGTATATGACTTTCAGTGAACTAACTTGCGCAGGAGAAAAGTCTTGTAAATATAAATGCGTTGTCCTCATTAGTTCTTGTGAAATGGGCGATAATTGCGGACAGGAATATTATAATGGTAAAAATGAGGACAGTCTTCTATAATTGCAGGGGTAACATATTAGAAGTGTGTGCATCAATAAACTCAATATTTGAGTGGCAACACCAATTTTCTTCCCATTGAAACAATGAAATTAGTCCGATAAAATAATGATAAGATCTAATTGGCCTATAAACCAACCGATTGAAATTTGCCAGCAATAATATATATATAAATATATAAATTTTAAAATATTGTATATAGTATAGTTGCTTTTTCATTATTGTTTGTTTTTCTTATTTTTAATTAGTATAATTATTTCTCATTATTCTGAAACTACCGTGATGAACCTGTCGAACAGGAAGGTCAAATTTTACGAAATCAAGCATTTTGTACTTGTTATTAAAAGTTGTTGTGTAATTAAATTTATGATGTTTGAATTATCAGTTAACAAAAGTGTACCTTTTTGGATTTTTTTTTCACAAGAAACAGATTTTTACTATAGAAACAGAAATTATAGAATATTGACCAGCTAGATTTTTGTGTAACAAGGTTATCATTCCATTTATTCTTAATGTGTTGTTAAAAGACTGGGTCAAAACTGATACAATAAAAAATGTGTCAATAAGACAAATTCGACGAGGCCCCTATAATCTGAAAATGCCTTATTTTAATGAAGATACGTATGCAGACACTTGTTCTAGTTCTGATATACTAAATATTTTTTTTTCATTTCATTTTTTTTTCATTTTTCCTGACTGGAACTATGTAGAGGATATACTTAAAATGAAGAAATTCAGTTTACTTCCTGTAGTTACCTGATCGGTTATTCATTATAATTATTTTAATAAATACAACAATTTAACCAGATCTAACAAATTTTAAAATTGGCTGTTAACATCAAACAGCATTCATTATCCCCCGCTTGAATATATTTTTTTTTGAAATAACTCGCACAAGAAATTCAAATTGTTGACTATATGTTTAAAAAACACTACAACGATGTATTAAAAGAAAAGTTATGTCCACTAGTAATTAATTTTTAAAAAACTCTTAAAATTATTTTTTTTAAAAAACTCTTCAATCATATCCAAAAGCTGAAATTTTTCTGTAAATTTTCAATTTGAATTTTTTTTTTTTTTTTTTTTTTTTTTTGTTAAATTTATTTAAAAAAAACCAGTTTGATATGATGTTTCCATTACAACTTAGAATAATTTTATTTTAAACTTCAATTCTTATTTTCTTGATCGACATAAAAAATTTTTTTAAGCTATGTTTATTTTTGCAGTGGATATTCAATAAACACTTTTACATATTAGCAGGAAATATGTTTGTAAATACTAAATATTTGAAAAAATGAATTCCATCTTATGTAGGGTTTAAAAATCTTTAATTGCTCAACATATTACTTCTTTAGATCTCTGAAAATTTTAGTATAATACTTTATTTTAGTTCATAGAGTATTTTATCTATAAACTATGAATTGTATAGAATTAATTAATGTATATAACTATGTAAAAATCTAATTAATTTTTTTTTTTTTACCAGCAATTTGTAAGAGTTTAAACATATTTTACTATATAAATTTAATTATTATCATCTGTCCGATCAAATAATATGATTTATTATTGCGCAAATGAAACAATTTCTATCATATATATATATATATATTTAATATATTATATTTAATCATTACATTTAATTAATAAATAATATTTATATATTATTCGAGACCGTAATTATTATGCGATAAATATTACAGTTAAAAAAAAAAATAGCAACGAATGAAAATCATTTACTACATATATTTCTCTTCTTTAAGAATCGATTTCTTTTTTTTTTTTTTTTTAATTTAGAAGATTCTTTTTAAAAATTCCTAAATTAGAAATAGAAAAAAAAAAAAAAATTAAAATTTTTAAAATTTCAGAAATTTCTTAAGAATTAAAAACGAATAAATAATAATTACAAAAATTAAGAAAGTAACAATTTTTTACAAAAGAATTAATTAGAATTTCAGAATAAAAGGTACAAAAAAAAAATATAGAATATTTTTCAATAAAGAAAGGAATATGCGTAAACAAACAAATAAAGAAAAAAAAAAGAAGAAGACGGAGTTGAAGAATTTACTTACTGCATTTCCAACAGCTAAAGCCAAGGTTGTTATCAACCAAAATGCATTTAGAACTAAGGCAGCAACAACAACATACAGCATATCTACAAAAAAAAAAAGACAAAATAAGTAATACCTAGTCCAAGGGGGCCCAACCCGAGACCCACGGGCCGCATGCCGCCCACCTTGAACATTTGTCACACTTTTACAAAATATATTTATTTTATAATGGCCAAAGTAGTGAAAAATACGTTATTTATGCATCCACATATTCAAAATTAACTGTCGAAATTATGAGAAAAAATAGCTTTGACTTTAAAAATAATATTATTGCGAATATATGACAGATATTGCCTGTTTTATTTTTTAAATTCCCAGTTATGAGTTCGCAGAATAATTAAATTATATTCTGCGAACTCCTGATGAGTGGAGAAACAAATATTGCACTAGTAAAATAAATATTTTGTAATGATTTCATTTTTTATATTTCATTTATATTTATATTTTTTATATTAAATTTTATATATATATATTTCTTACAATATGCGTTTAGTATCATTATTATTATATTATCTATGTTTAAATGCATAAGAATAATGGTAAACACAATAAATAATAACTCATTTTCAATTTTTTCACCCAAAAAAATGTCTATAGTGGGTCTAAATCTAATAGGGGGAATATATAATTTTACATGCGGGCCGCGGAGTTATGATGCATTTCCAAAGTGGCCTGCAAGATCATTTGAGTTGGCCACCCCTGACCAAGTCAATGAAGGAAGTAAAATTATAACTTGATATTGCAATGATAACTCAAAAGTTTTGACATGAATAATAATTTAATTCTGATCATGAATAAAAGAAACAAGCAACAATGGGTTCATTGTCTTTGTTCAAATTGTTCAAAATTAGCTTTCTACTCTTGCACTGAAAAATTACATTTCCCAAAAATGCATTAAAATACAAAAAGAAATTTATTAGTTTTAAAATATTCTCCTAACTAAAACAATGCCAGTTATTATTTTTCTACGGAACAAATCAGCATGCATATTATAGAACATTTTACAGCAGCCTGACTTTTTATGATTAAAAATTCAAATAAGAAAAAATTACTTTGGGATAAACTTTCTTATTGATGTAATTATCAAGATTTTTTAATAATGTAAGAGAATATTAATGTAATTCCATAATGATTGTTTCAAGGTTGGTGTTCCTTGATTGATTTGCACTTAGTGGTGAAACCTTTCTAATCTCTCCTATCTCCCTCCTTCAAAAAAAGCACTCTTGAGGTACTTTATTAATGGATATACCTCATTCTAAACGTCTTGGCCTACACTAGACCTATAATGGCTTCAAAAGAGAGCCACTTTCAGGTTCATGGGAACACTTTTTAATATTTATTTATAAGCAATTTATATATATTATGCAGAACTAATTATTACAAATTATTCACAAGAAATGAAAAATAATGAGTTGAATTTGATTCGTAAGTGCAGTTCACTCCATGGACGGACATTTTCAGAATTATCGAGTCTGTGACGGATCTAATTGCTTGTTCTGCGGCAGACCTTAATTATCACACTGCGTGGTATACGAAACCACAAGGAAATCACTTTAAAAACAGGAGGAAACTCCGGCCTGTTCAGTCACTTCAGAGAAAAAGACAACACGTCTCATCGACTCGTCGCAGAACTGTCTCCTTTTCTTTCTAAAAACTTTCCTTTAAGAAAATCCATCAAGAGGGAGGAGTCAACTTCCTTCACTTCTCATTGAGTAAATACTTTCTCAGCCCATGGTCTATCACCAATCCCGATGCAACAACCATGGTGTAGTCCATATTCCATTTGTAATTGTTTTAACCTGTGAAGGTCGTATATACAATCGCTAATTTCATGAGGTCTCATTATCCATGACACTGAATATCTGCTATCAGATTTAAGTAACAGTTTGTTCTCATTAGTACAAAAACACTAATTGTATGTAATATAACTAACCACAACACTGTTTATCTGCTGTCAAAAATTGAATGATAGGTTTTTATTACATACTTTTAAAAATATACATTTCTCCCTCCTAGGAATGGAATGCATCCCCCTCCCCGTGCTACAATACGTTGCAGGGTCATCGACTGGGGATGGCAAGTCCTGAGTTGCCTTAAGAAGATGAGTTCCGTAAGTTCTGTGATTTTGATTCTCGAATTTAATCCGGTATTCCGAATGATTGGGTTAGATTTTTGGTGTGAATAATTTACATAAATATACACTCATTTTTAAAATTTTTAATAACATATTTTATTGAATCTAGTACTTTTTTTGTTATAAATATAGCGAACTTACATGAAACTGTTAGGATATCTTAGTAATACTTGCTACCAAAGCAATATTTCATGAAACATCTTAGAAGTTTAAAAATCACAACAGAATTTCAATTTCATTAAATTAATAAATTAAGGATTTAAATTGGCAACTTACGTTCTTTAACTGCTTCCTCAGATTGCAGGTTATCACTTAGGTATTTCCACAGCTCTTCTGACGTCATATTATTAAATTTAACTGATGCGTAGAATTCTCCAGCTTCGTAATCTACATCACTTAAATTTGAAGTTGAAGAAAGCATTTCTTCATTTTCCTCAGTTGTATTTGTGACCCTTTGTGACATTATAACTATGACTAGAATGTTCCATGCTAATCCATATATACTTTCAATCTGAAAAACAAAATTGGAAACTGATACTAAAGTTTTCATAAAATATTAAAGAGAATCTATTCATTATAATGGAAAGACATGTAAATACAGCACTATATTTTGAAAATAGGAAAGAAAGCTTAATTCGAACTCCATCAAACAAAGTTTAACAAAGCAATCGTGTTTTTGATGGAGATGGGTACGATAAATCTTATCCAGAAAAGTCTTTATTATGAGTTTTAATTTGAAGGAACGAAGAACTACTGTACACCCAAATACTACCCCTGAGATGTTTTTCCTCAATTGTAGTTGTATAACGAGTACAGTGTAATAGGTCTCTGTGGTGCGTTTTGGATAACGTTGAATCGGTTACAGATTTGCCATTCTTCTTCTTATTCCTCAGCATTACAGCCTGTTACAGGGCAAGGCAGTTTTCATGAGCTTCCTCCATCTGGCTCTGTCGGGGCAATAGATCGTCATCTTCTGACTCCCAGACGCTTTAGATCTCTTACGACTGAATCAACCCATCCGATGGGAGGCCTTCCTCGGGTGCATTCAATTGTTGAAAAAGTAACTTTTTTAGTTGGTTTTAGTCATATCTGAAAATGTGTCCCAGCCATCTAATAAGGCTTGCTTTTATATCTTTTACAATATCAGATTCTTTGAAGCTGTTATAAAATTCATGTCTAATTTCCTGTACAGACAGAATATCTAAATTATATTTAGCATTACTCAAAGCACCACTTTTAAACAAAGTTTGAACATTGCATTGCCAAATCACAAGTACTTATTCGTTCCATATGGTTTGGTAGTCAATCCGGAATTGCTTTTGGAGATTTCTGAATCAGGTTGTTTTTTTTTTCATGTGATCACCCCTGTACCCAACTCCCAACCTGGAGGACTACAGTATCTCTCTTCGTCTGGTAACTCCCCACAGACTTGCCTGTGGGGACCCTTGAGTGGGCTTGGGTAACCCTGCCAGTAGCTAAGCTACCTCCGGTATAGCTCTGTGGATCATAGTTACACGCAAGCCCACTCACCACGATAAGGTGGCGGCACCGATTTGCCATTCTAATTGCGAATATCTCAGGACAAAGTAACTGACACTTGTAAACAACTCATTTTTGTTTCATACAATGCATTGTCAAAAGATAATTTTCTTTTAATAGTAACTAACTTCAAATAATTTTTTTTCTCTCATTTTATTATAATTTATGCCATTGTGAAATAATAAATAAATATGATTTTTACCTTAAATGCTGAAAATTTTTGCATTGCTGCAGGTGAATTCGTTTTGTAACATATAGCGAAGAAACAGATTCAGAACTGCGCAGAAACAGATTCATGATTCAGCATGATTATTAATTTGAAATGATTATCTATGGAATTTTAATTTATTCATTTTATTGTCAGAAAAAAAGGAATAATTAATTAAGTATTAGTGTTTATTGAACTTTAAACGAATTGCACCATAACACTCTTCTTTCAGAGCAAGTCAACATGAGTCCAAAGGTACTTCCTTCGATTAATTTTAACTGCAATTTCATTGCGCAGCTGTTGATTTATTATGTGTAAATTTAAATTATTTGCCTAGTCAAGATATTTCATACATTGCAACTTTCGAAAGGAATTTTCCTCTAATTTTAATTAGTAAGCAGAATTATTTATAGACCACCTAAAAAAATTCAATTTTCACACTGCATGTCCAAACTATTGAAATGTACACTTACATTATAAGAATAATGTGGATTGACAACCAAATAGGTTTCAAACATTAATTTGAAGACAACAATTTCACAATAATAATAATTTGAAAGACAATAATTTGAAAACAACCAAATTTATTTCACAGACTGACATAAAAGTATTAGGCATTGTAAACAGTAAATTAAATTTCAATTTTGTTTGCCAAATAGGTTATTTTGTTGAATTTTTTTATAATAAGTATGTGAAATAGCAAAATAACACTTTTTACAAATTATTTCAGTTCATGCATTTCAATTTTTTACATATTAACCGAAAAAAAAAGTAAATGTCTTAAAATTTAGTTTATAAAAAATACAACTTTTTTAATCATTAAAATATTTTCAAAAATTGTCATGATCTTAAATAGTAGCTTTTAAGTAAATGCAATATAATGTTTTAAATTTACTTCTTTAACAACTTAATATTATATTTCTAATATTGTAAAATGTTTTATTAATATTTGGAAATGTATAAATAGTTTAATATTATATTTCTAATTTGTAAAATGTTTTATTAATGTTGTAATTAATATTTGAATTTTACTGTCAGAAATTTATAAGTAAGAAATTTATTAAAAAAAAAAAAAAAAAAAAATATGTACTTATTTGAAAGTAACTTCAACAATTATCTTTCTTCAATTAGGATGTTGTGTTTCCAGTTTGAGTGGCATGTGATAACATCATGACAGTTTTCATGACAGAAGAAAAGAAATACTTAAAGATTCTATACAAATATTACGTAAGCATCATTTTCACCATTACGTGTACATCAAAAATAAAATTCTTCATTAATAATTATTTAAGGCAATATTTAAAGATAAAAATTCAGGCAAAGTTATGTAAATAGACTCGTATTTTATTCATTTGAGTGTTAATAAAAAAAACCTTTACATTTATAAATTAACCATTGCTACTATTTGAGTATTAAAACAACAGCATTTACAATGCCCAATACAATTACATTAGGAAGGCTAAAAAGTATTTCGTGTTCTTTTTATTATTCGTTTTTATCATCAATTAAAAACGTTTTCATCAACATCTTATCATTATAAGGCGTCTTCTGCTTTCAATTCTATTTATCATTTGGATAAAATATATGAACAACAGAAAGATAAGCAGATTATCTGCCATTTCATTCTTGAAAATTCCATAACGGAAAGAGAAATGAAAACAAACCAAAAAAAATGTTCAATAAATAAATTTTTACAGTGAAAAATAAATTAACAAAAGAAAATATTCTTTTCAAATTAAAACAACTAATAAATGCCTGATTTATAAATTATCTTTTCAATTTGTTATTAAAGAAATCTCAACAAAAATAGAAAAATTATTTTAAAATCGAGCATATTTTTTTTATATTAGTAGGATGAAAATGCATTAAGTTATTAGTGCAGTGCATACTTGTTTAAAATTTAAAACAATAATTAATTTATTTAATGTAATTTTTATTGAATAATCCATAAACTATAACCAGATACAATAATTGTATATTCATAAAATAATAATCTTTAAATGTGAGCAATTACAACAGAGAAGTATATAAAAACTATGTTTTGATTCGCGGATAAATAATTGTATATTCATGAAATAATAATCTTTAAATGTGAGCAATTACAACAGAGAACTATATAAAACTATGTTTCAAATCGTGGATACAATAATTGTATATTCATGAAATGAGAATTTTTAAATGTGAGCAATTATAATAGAGAAGTATATAAAAATATATTTTAATTCAAAAGCATTTTTAATCAAAATTTTCAGAAAATATATCAGAATGTATTTTTAATCAATATTCCTGCAATAACTTTTTTACATTAAAACAAATAGAAAAGGGAAACTAGAAAAAAATGAATTAAATCAAATTTAAATGACTTTTTAATATATAATTCATAAATCGTTTTATATTTTATTTCTTTAACGGAAACTTCGATGTACAATTTCAAGAAATAGTACAATTCTCTTTCCTTAACTTTGTTGATTTTAATATGATGTTTTGCAAAGAACATACCGACAACCTAACGACGCGTAAAGACCAAATGGACCAAATGATTATTTCTTAAAATTGAGCAATTACAACAGAGAAGTATATAAAGCTATGTTTTAATTTGAAAGCTTAATTTAATTAATTAATTTAGTTTTAATTTTAATTAAAAATTTGAGAAAATTATAGCAGGATGTATTTTTTAATCAATTAATTAAACTTTAAATATGTTAACTAATATCAAATTATATTAACAAAAAAAAAAATTATTAACAAATATCGTATTGTAATCATATTTATTGCTGTCTGCCAAAAGTTTCCAAGCCATTTTTAAACAGTTATTGCTTTCAATACACTGCATGCATTTTTTGTTGATTCCACAAAAATTAAAATAATACCATGTTCAATCACAAAAATATTTATTATTCTCTCAAATATTAATTTGCATGGACTATTGCATTGAATTCTGCATATTATTTTCAGAAGTCATTGTCAATTATATTTAATAATGACTTCTGATGGTTCATGATTATGTTTGTTGTTATGTTTTTACTAACTCCCCTGGCGCAAGAAAGCCTACACGTCCAATAGGCCCCGTTGCAGGCGACTAAAGGTAATATGCAGCTTCACTTTAGCGAAGAACAGAGGCTGAAGATTGGCTAAACCTCAAGACAACGCTCTTCTATCATATGAGACCGGGACCTACTGTTTAAAGTGGATTCCGAACCACTACAAACATCCTTGACTCGAACCCGAAATCTGTGGCATAGAGCTTTAGACACTCGGCCATTCAAGCCCTATGATTATGTTTACTAAACATAAACACATCAAATAAGAATCTATCTTAACCTATAACGAGTATATCATGAATAGAACAAAATTCTATTCAATTATTGAAATTTATATGGGTGATTTTTTCCACAACGAAAGTCATTGATGAAATTGAAATTCATTCTTTTTCGTTGAAACTAAATAAATGCATACATTTCATTCATTTCAATATAATCAATGACAATCAGAACGAATTTTGGAAATGTGATCAATGAATATTTAAATAGCTTCCACTTCAACAAGCGTTAAGCTTTATAACACCATTTTAAATAAACATTAAAAGCATATTAAATTTTTTACTTTGACATTTTCAATGTAAAATGAGAATAGTGCTTTAGAATGTACTGCTTTTATAAAACACAAAATTTGGAATGTCAAATCGTACAGTTGTCAGTAAATTTATTTGTTAAAACTAATCAAATTATCTTACAACAAATCTCTGATTTACTTGATTAATACACTAAAAAATACTTTTCTAGCATTCTGATATCTAATTGCAAGTATCTATTCTTAAGAAAAAAATTCAGAATTTCAATTTACAACATTCAATAAAATCATTTAAACAAAATAATTGTTCTCGTTAAAACATTCAACATAAATATTTTGGATTGGCAATATAAAATTTGATATTGAAATGGATTAGCATAAACACTAAAATTGAATAAATGAAAAGAATGTCATTTCTTTTGTAAATTAGATTAAAATTTGTATAAACATGAGAATTTAACATCCAATCAAGGTAAGAATTTCTAACATTTTTCAGTGAAATACATCCTGTAAATCACAAAGATAACGGGACACATTTTTAAGATAAAGTTTCACTGTGTTTTTTCCTGTCCACATTCCGGACTTTGATACTGCGTGGTGTAAAAAAATAAAGATAGTCAAATGTACATTTCTGTGACCAATCTTTCTAGTATGTTACAGAGCTGGTATTGCAAACAACCGTCATACAGATATCTGTAACGATGGCATATTTTTCAGAAAACTGCTACCTGCTGATTTCAAAAAACATTACCAAATAGTCAAACAATAGGTGATAATAAAGAGACAGTTTTTTATTAGTAAATGTGCTCGTATTCCGATATTTTGACAAAAATATTATAAATATCATACAAAATATGCTACAAAAAACCTTAAAAACATATTGTTTGATATATATTAATAAATAGAAAAGCATTAGATATTTTTCATCAATAAAAATCCAAGTTATGTATTTTTAAAATATAATCTTTTGCGTAAAATATGTCTAAATTAATATCCATTTCTGTTTCGTGATTTAATATATATATAGCAAAATATATCCCAAATATCATTTCATATGACAAAATATATCCCAAATTTCATTTCATATGTGACAAAATATATCCCAAATTTCATTTCATATGTGACAAAATATATCACAAATTTCATTTCATATGTGACAAAATATATCACAAATTTCATTTGGTATTACCATAGCTTTAAACTGCACGTTTAAATTTATAAGCGTAAGTTAGGTATTCTGTCATTACCCATAGAAGATTAAATTATAAAAATATGTTCCAAAATTAATCTTTTTATATCAGTTTTTTCAAGAACGATTAATAATCACTATTGATTATCTTAAATGGGACTAATTAAAACCCAGGAATTTATCTTATTTTAATTTCATAAAAAATAAAGAATTAATGAATGCTAATGAATGAATCAAGAAATAAATTAAAAGCAATAAATTAAATTTCTATAAATTTATTTAAGCTAACATGATTTTTTACATTTAAAAGCAATGTCTTATTTACATAAACGTAATAATAAATAAATTTTATGCATTAAAAATTTAAATATTTTTTAATTTAACCATATGTAGCTTTTACAAGATATTTTAAGAGAAATTCGATTAAAATTCAATTTTCTAATTGGATTATTTTGTCAGTTTGAAATGGCAAAAAAAAGTAATACAAACTGCTGCTGATAAATGATAAACATTTAACATTAGCAAATTCATTAATTCAGTATATAAAATGGTGAACGAGTTTTTTTTACTATTTATGCATACTAATTCCTTAATTACACTTTTAGTGACCTTCATTCGTAAGACAATGACTAAATCGACCATTTCAATTTTCTAGCTTTTGCAGGATATCAAAGAGAAGATTTACGTCCAATTTACTTTTATATGAATATTCATTGAATATACAAAAAGACGCTATACTTAATTTTGAAACCAAAATATTTACATGAAAATGTCAGTTTTTTTTTTTTTTTTTTTTTTTTTGGTTTTTTTAACTTTTTTTTTACTTCGCTTTGAAGCGGGAAGGGAAAATTACTAACAATCAACGAACGAATATCTTACAAAAAACTGCATTCGTATTAAAATATCAAGATTTGATTTGGAACATTTTAATTCAAGACTTGATCTATTTGATAGACTGATCTATTACTACGCCATAAACTTGATCTATTAATCACCACATCCTACTACACCATCTTTGGAGATCTACTACTGTATATCCTACTACTATAGATGCTTTTTTAAAAACATGCAATAAATTCAGTGATTTCTACTTCAAAAGATGAAAACTATATTAGAATTATTTATATATAGACTATTCAAAAGACTTCATTTGAAAATTAATTTTGATCGTTGAAATATGAAATATTTTTTTTTTTAAAACATACAAATTTTTAAAACACATCAACAATTCTGGACGTCATACTAACATTCAACGAACAAATATTTTACAAAAGAATGCATTCGTATTATATTAAGCTTGCATTTGGAACATTTTAATTCAAGACTTTATCTATTGCTACGCCATAGACTTAATCTGCTAATCATCATATCCTACTACACCATCTCCAGAGATCTACTACTATATATCCTACTACTACACATCCTTTTTAAAAACATGAGATAAGTCCAGTAATTTCTATTTCCAAAGACGAAAGTCATATCATATTATTTATAAATATACAAAATCATTATAAATATTAAAAGACTTTATTTGAAAATTAATTTTGATCTTTGAAATAAGAAATATTTGCATTTAACAATACATGCATTTTGTAAAAAATTGCAAATGTATTATTGATAAATTCTAAAATAAATTTATAATTGTAGTAAAGTAAGTAAATTAGGTTTCATTTATTTATTTATTTATTTTTTTCATTCCAGTAAAAGGACATATTTTGATGCATCAAAAATAAATTTGTCAAATAAAACAAATATAATTCTTTGATGTTTAGGATTCGTTATGTTTTAGGAAAACTTATTTTTTTCTGACAAGGTATTAAATATTCTGATTTCTTCTTAATTCTTCGTTTAATTAATTTATTTTTTATTTTGATTCCAGTAAAAGGATGTATTTCAATACATTCTGTTATTTATTAAGACAAATAAAATAAATATAATTCTTTGATGAGTTATGTTTCAAGAAAACTTATTTTTTGTTCTGACAAGACATTTGATATTCTAATTTCTTTAGCTGCAATCAAATATAAACTAATATTCTGTGAGAATCTAAAATGCAATCATCAAATCTGAAATGCAAAAATCAAATCTGAAATCTGAAATGCTATAGGGCTTTTTTTGCATTGCATTTCACGAGATAATGTCTGGTTAAGACGGTTTTACTGTTATTCATTGATCCGTTCCTTAACCACGATTACAAGATCTTAAAAAGCATAAAAGATGCATTTCCAAGATTTCAAGATTCCTGCCCTGACCTGGAAGAAAATAACTAATCTGCATTAATAAAGAATTATTATTTTAATAGTAATGCATACATCCTCAGACGTATGCACTCACATGGAAAATCGCTTTTTAACCGTTAGGCAATTCTTGCTTTGCCTCACAAATCACGATTAGCTTAGTGGATGACACTTTTATACTCTGATTCTCAAAGGCATGCAGATAAACCATTTTATTTGAATAAAGACGTGCCACCACTGTATTCCAAGAAGTAAAGAAAAAAAATGGAAGAAAGGAATAAATCAAATAAGCAAATTTTAGTTTTGATTAAATGTCTTTTATTCAAAACTGCATCGTGCCACTTTTCAAATAAGTTTTGTTTTGATCAAAAATTCTTATTTAAATTACATTCAATGTTATAGGATTTAATTCGTACTTCTCTCAAATTTCGTAACTTACAGTGAGTACATTAATTTAACGTAAAAATTAATTCTTTTAACCCAGCATCATTTTTAAGAAATCCACCACTTTAGAAAGATCTTGAAAGTTCATTACGGATTTTTTTTTTTAATTTGAATTTCATTTTTAAACAAATTTAAACTATTACAATAAAATACATATTTTGAATTACGAATTTATTTTTTAAAAATAATTTTTAATGAATTGGAAAAAATTTTCTCAGATGCAAAAGTTTTTTAGATATAACATTTTAAACAGCTTTTCCAATACATTTCTTCCTCTTCATTAAGAGTAATAGCCCCAATAGATCCATTTGCCTACTGGCAGATTTCGATACAGGAATATGGGGTAGGGTTGTCAGCCTTACGCTCATATTACACCAGGATAAGATATAAAGTGGATTCCCCAACAACTACAGTCATCCACAGCATGGCTGAGACTTGAGTCTAACCTTGTGGCACTCGGCAATATATATTTATAAAATGTAAGTATTCTTAACTTTCTTTGTTCAACTAAAATTATGTATTGATTTCGTTCAAAAATTCGAAAAAATTGCGAGTAAAGAATTATGCTCAGAAGAATATGATTTAAAGAAGTTACTGAAAACTTTATGATAATTTTTGATTAAACTTTTAAATACAATCGCATGATTATAAAATGAATTACTATTTCGCCTTACATTGAGGAAAAAAAGAGATAATATAACATTCTGCCTACATATCAATAAATATCTATACATAGATCTTACTGAAAAAATAAAATAGTAATAAACAATATTCTTGAGGTCTCAATGTCTTTCTAAGATGGTTTTACTGTTATTCATTGATTGCCAGGAAGTTTAGCTGAGGATCTTGAAAAACCTCAACTTTTATTATTTCTTAACGTTTTTCCTATTGCAATTACTTTCTCTGAATCACTATCAAGTTTTCACAATTGCTGAGGTCATATTGAGGCTAACTTCCCACTCTTTGAATTTTAGCTAACAGTGTGATAAAGAATCAAAAATCTGAAAGCTGCATTTCAAGTTAAGAAAAAGTTTAAAATGTTTTGAAATCTCCCAAAAAAAAAATACATTTTTGTCGGTACTCTCCAACCTTTACGTATTTTTCCTGTTTATCGATAATATTACCAAATGGATCAACTAAGAATACATGAGAGAATTACAAATCAACAAGAAAAAAAAAAAGTTAAATTAATCAAATAATCGCTATTACACCCAAACATATATACAGAATACAAATTATTAAAAAAAAAAAAAAAAAAAACGTCAATAAACAAAATTTTTAAATTTTATTGTTTTGAAATAATTTATCTTATATTTTTTATTTTATTTGTATTTTGCTTTAACTATTTAGAGTAAATTTGTTCTAGATCAAATCTTTTTCAATGGCGCGACAGCCCCAAGGTGGACGAAGGCCTTCTGCCAGATATTGAAGCATGAGAAGTTGTTTTTCGCTTTACGGGGTAGATTGTCAGGTTTATTCCCGACAGTCATCTTAGACCGGAATCTACGGTTTTAGGTGGATTTTGAACCACTATAGGGTCCGCCGGCAGTCGAGCCTGATGCCTATGGCATCGAGCGCCAGTTATTGGGCCATCAGGCTTTTTTAAATCAAATAACATATGATAAAAGATATACATAAAATCTAAATACAATTATTCATTATATATAAACGAATAATTGTATAGAAGAACGTATAAGTACAAACGTATAAGAAAAAAAAAAACAACGTATTGGAAAGTAAAAAAATAGAAATCTTTCAGGTGCTGATTTAAAAAGTTATATTTCATTGAATATTCAATCAATTCGTTGAATATAACACCGAACTTTGATAGCAATTTTTTTTTTTTTTTTCGATTTTTCATACATTACAGATTTTATTTGCTGTTTTGAGGAAAAACTATGTTTTCTGAATTCTGTCGTCAAATTTTGCTCACATGGGTTCTATTGGGTTTAAATCTGATGACCTAATCATTTATAATACCTTATCATAATACCTTATCATCAGGTATTTTATGGACTTAATTGATCAGTTGTTTTATGGCAGGTATGCTTAGGATTATTATCATGATAGAACTTGGAATCTCTCTGTAGAATTTTCAACAAAATCCATTTTCAAATTAATTAAATCAATTTTTCATTTAAGATGTCAATATAATTAATTGACAGATGGTGCCACCAATAAATTTGAACTTACCTGCTCCAGGCAATGACAACACACAATTAATACTATGACAACTGTTTAAATTAGCCATAATTATGCTACATTTGACAAACTGATACTGGAAATTTCACAACTAAGAAACTAACCAAATTTAATTCCAATCTAAAAGCACCTTTAATAGAAAATAATTTCAACAATAGCGCACCATTCATCATAATTTATTGAGTTTGAATATTCATATTGCCCGGCTCATGTCCAAACTTGGTAATGTATGTAGCTAGTGTGCAGGAGAGCTCAGGTTCAAATTCACTGGCGGAATCTGCTGCAGCCCCTTCTGTATTCTCCCATACGACACCCAAAGGTAGGGCAGTTATCCCTAAAATTCTTTCCGGAAGGTAATGCCCTCACTTCATTGCCTATCGGTGGGCTGTTCGTGGCATATATAAAAGAAACACGAGGCCAATCAATGTATAAAACTAAAATATACATTGATGTCACTTTCTGACACACAGGATTAAGTAAAAATCTAAGTTTGGAGTGTGTTCTAGATTCATCACAATGGGACCTGATGGCCGAGTGGCTAGCGCTTTGGCACACGATACCCCAGGTATCGAGTTCGAATCCCGGAAATACCATGAATGTTTGTAGGGGTTCGGAATCCACTTTAAGCCGTAGGTCCCGGTCTCATATGACCGTAGAGCATCAGAGAGCCAAATCAGACTTCTTCTCACCCACATCATTCCCAAAATTTAAAGGAGTAACTCAGCTCTAGGCACAGTGATGTGGGGTGGGGTGGTGTAGTAGTAGGTTTATCACAATGACAAAATTCAAAATATGAACAGAATGCGTACTATTATTAGCGAGAGAATTTATATAGTTTTTTTTTTTTTTAAATTTTAACTCAATGGAATTCTCATACCCTCATAGTGGGAGGATTTAACTATACATAAAATGTCAGAAATGTGGAAAAATAAAAAATAATGATAGGGATGAATGGGGGGATAGGGAAAAGGAAAAAAAGGAATTTGTTTTGGTAAAAAAAAAAAAAATACAAAATAAGGAAATTGAGTAAAATCCTAAAAGAACCCTACTTACACAAAAAGATATTTTATTCAAATTTAATACCAACATAAACTGGCTGTAATAACCTCACTCTTCCAGCTCGCCCGCCCAGTAACTGGAAATTCGGATGAAAGTAAAATTACCACTTTCTAAACCCGAGGTTCTTTTCCTTAAAAGTAATGGTAATAGAGTTCTAGGAAACGGCGTGTGCTATCTCACAAGGCCACAACCTATCCCCAGGCACATCACGTAATAGTTCAAGTTCGCAGACAAAAGGGGGAAGGAAAAAAGAACGGAAAAGAATTGCCGACGACGACAACAAATAAAACAGATTTCGAATCACTGAAGCGAGAGGTTTAGCTTCCATTCCATACAGAAAGAAGGTAGGGAGTGGAAAGAATGCTTGTTTGGATTTTACCAGAGGTATCTTATTTCTCCGGAATCCTCAAGAGTCAAGATTTTTCTATAAATAGTTTGCCAGAGAACTAAATTAAAACTCAATGATCTGTGAAATTGAGCTGGATCTTTTTTGGAAACATTTACTTTATGCTTAATGATTGCTTTTAAGGAATTTGTAACGAACTAAAATTATATAGCTAAGCGTTTTCAACTTGAGAATTGTATAGAATGTCTATAGTATTCTTAACGACATTGTCGATATATTATAAAAAGTAGAAATTATTATTTATGAAAACTAGTACACACGATCCAGCATTGACTGATTTTAATAAACATTATAATTCTATTTTATGAGAGATTTTTAGTTTCAAAATTCAAAATAATGACCTCGAGTTTCAGAATTCCGTTATCCTACGAAGCTAACAAAATGATAGGAAAAATCACATAAAAACAAATACAAAAAAATTAATAACAACAACTAAATGCAATAAAAAAAAATCACATAAAAACAAATACAAAAAAGTAATAACAACTAAATGCAATAAAAAAAATTATTATATAAAATAAATAAATAAAGGAAGAATTAAAATGAAATGAACACAGAAAATTGAAAAGATATTGATGTTGTTATAAAGCGTTGATTTTATTATAAAAATTATAGCTTCTATTTTATTAAAATAGTCATTAAGAATTTCTTCGTGTTTTTCCCTCTAAACGTCAAATTAAATTTTCATTGGATATAAGAAAGAAAATTTAAACCTATCGGAGATATAAAAAATTTAACATATTTATTAAACCAGACCCAAGTCAAATTTTATATAATACATATATTTATTCAATTTTTATAATAGCTTGATTTTAAAATTCCCCTCTTTAATTTTAATTAAAATTTTTGTCAGCATACGTATTCGAAAATAAAATTCTTTCTATTTTAATTAAAAATAAAAAAAAAATAATATTCAAAATACGATTTACAAAACCATAAACATTTTTTTTTTAATTTTCATTCAGTTATGCACAGTAACATAATCTTCAGGGCCTTAATGGCCGGTGATTTTAAAATAATATTCTTGTGCAAATAACTATCGCACTAGTAAAATAAATATTTTTTAATGATTTCTTTTTTTTTTTTTTATTTCATTCATATTTATATATTTTTTATATTTCATTTTTAGTGTTATCTATTTCTTTACAATGTGCGTTTAGTATCATTGTTATTATATTATCTATGTTTACATGTAAGAATAATAGTAAACACAAAAATAATAATAACTCCTTATGTTTCAATTTTTCACTTCAAAAAAATCTAATACAGGGATATATAATTTGAAATGCGGTCCGCGGGGACACGATGCATTTCCAAAGTGGCTAGCAAGACCATTTGGGTTGGTCACCACTGATCTAGATGACTGCCAAGTGGTATAAGTAACAATAAAGTAGTCGTCCTCTATTCTTAAATGCATTTTACATTAATTTTTCAAACATCTCGTGGAGATTAATGTAATAGAAATGTCTAAACTTGAACTGTGATAAAAATTAAAGAACTATTCCATAACTATATTAGATTGTCTCATATATTATTGTGCCCAAAAAGTAAGACCAATTATTATTTTTCAAAAACGCTTTATTTATTCTTCCAAACTTATTTCATCGCCTTCAAAGTAATCCCCTCCGGACGCAATGCACTTATGCCAACTTTTTTTTTTTCCAATCCTCAATGCATGCTAAAAAGTCATCGGCAGTGATGGCCTTCAAACATTACCTATCATATCATTTCTAAACATTTCTATAGGAATGCTCACCGAATGCCTTCTGTAGCATTCTATACGTTTCCGCAAACAAAATTTAATGCAAGTACTTTGCTCGTTTAATTGAGACACTTCAAAAATCGCCGGTATCACTTTTGGCGTCTCACAAAAGCCAAGCGTAACTCAAATACTAATGAATATTATGACGTGAAATTTCACACAGATGTCAAGGACAGTGCCAGCAACCTAGAAAAGAAATTGAAATTCCATAAGCCCCGGGAATTTTAAATTGATCTTACTTTTGGACACAGTAATATATCACAATAACAAAAAAATTTCACTTTTATTTTTATCCCACATTAGAAAGACGAAAACTTTAAACACACTTCTTCTTTGTGTTTGAGTCATCTTCCTTCAGCAGCAGAATGAGATGAAATGTGACATCTCAGTTCCGTATTTTTGTTCTCAGGCAAACTAGATCATCTTTATCGGAATAAAAAAAAGTTCCGTTATATACATCTTCCCATTCTACATCCAAAGGTCGTCGAGGGAAAAAGTTACAATGAGAACAATTTCTTAACGCCCACGGAGAAAAGAATGAATAGTGAGAAATTATCGGAACCGATAAAATCTAAATCACGATCACTCAAAAAATTACAATAATCTTTTAAGAAAATATAATAATTTTCAGGTTATTTCACTTCCGGCAACTAT
Source organism: Caerostris extrusa (assembly GCA_021605095.1). Classification (NCBI taxonomy): domain Eukaryota; kingdom Metazoa; phylum Arthropoda; class Arachnida; order Araneae; family Araneidae; genus Caerostris; species Caerostris extrusa. The sequence goes on from BPLR01004931.1 coordinate 47,059, forward strand.
TGGACAACAAGAAGTAAAAAAAAAAAAAAAAAACATTCAATTTGTGACAAACAATGCATCATAAGTAAACTACATTTGCGAGTATGAAAGTTGCAATTGTCTTTTTATTAATACTTTCTAAACATGTATGGGGTATTAAAGACCTTTGTTTTAATTTTGGTATAAAATCACATAGAATTTTTATCATCTTGTTTTAGGTATAAAATACCTTTCATTATCAGTAAAAACAGCTGATATTTTAAACTAAACAACTAAATAATAATTATTTTCCTTTGTATATATAAGAAATCATCAGTTTATCGAAAAAATATCAGCAGTACTAAAAACTAAAAAAGGAAAATAATTGTTATCCTATTTAAAATATTCTTGATTTCATATGAATACATATACTGGAAATTTTAACTTACAAGGTTCTTATGCAATACTAAATAAAACATTAGAATTTTTCGAAGAAATAATATTTCTGTGAAATTTCATCAACTATCCATGAAAAATAAAACTTGTAATTAGTCCTAATATTTAATCATTAAAATTGTAGACTTACTGCCTTTTTCCCCTCTTCAATCCTCGCCAACAAATCATTTTGCAACTTTAGATTTAAATCCTTAATTACAATTTTGCTCACTACAATAAAACTTTAAAGCATGATGCAGAAATTATCATAAAGCAATTTTATCATAAGGATTAAAGAAAATGGCGATTTCGCAAAATCTGAACACATTCAAAAACATTATATAAAAAAAAAGTATCTATTAAATAACATGCCGGAAAAATATATAGAATATGATGAAAACAGCATGACCCGTATACTCCATTGTTAATAGCAACTTATAAGTTTGGCTCAATTTTTGTGTTATGTATATTTGTCTTATTCTAAAAATTTAAAAACAATTTAATCATTACAGTTATATTGATCAGAACTGTTTGATCAATAATATATCAAAACTAAACCAAAAATATATACTCTTAAATTATTTTATTACGTTTGATTTTAAAACGAATTCAATTGGTTTTAAAGCAAATTCCTTTCAAGAATTTTCCTTTCAATTTCAACTTCTAAATCAAATGAAACTGAAAAATATGATTAGATTTTTTTGTGCAAGTTATTTGTAGAATATTTTTTTTTAAGTAAAGTTAATATAAATTTAAAAATTATTTTTATAACAATAATCAATATATATATCAAAATGATAATAATATAATTCAATAGTTGATCAATAATATATCAAATTGATAATAATATAATTCAATAATTGATCAATAATATATCAAAACTAAAATAAAAATATATACTCTTAAATCCTTTTATTACGATTGGTTTTAAAACAAATTATTTTCAAGATAACGTAATCTCAAGTTCTAAATCAAATTAATGAAAATATTTGATTAGATTTTTTATATGTTATACAATATTTTTTTAAAAGTTAATATACATTTTAAAAATTATTTTATATGCATTTTAAATAATGTTTTTACCCATGTTATAAAACATCTACTATTTTTTCTAAGGATAAATAACTATATTGACTGTTTTGGAATCATAAAGACATAAGAAAAATTGAAATAAAAGTGTATTCATAAAATGCTTTATTTATAATGATCAGCAATATTCATGTAATTCTTGGAAATAATTACTCATTTATTAAAAAGATCATTTCTCTTCAATCCTCATTAAAAAGCACAAAAAGGATTGAATAAAAAATAAAAAAATTAGCAAAATAATAAATGATCAAAAGCATTTCTATTCAATTCCAAGAATTAAAGCAGGCAGATCTCAAAAATTAAAAATGAGTATATTTCAATTGAGAAAAACAAATAATAAGATATAATTTCAACACATTTGGTGCATAATCATTTCAGAGAAATTTAAAGCAAAAATTATTCATTTACTTTCCTAATTATCAACGGAGAATTATTATCTAATTCTTCCAATAACTATCAAAAAAAGTAAACGTGGATGAATAATACGTTAAGGTAATAAACGAATTTTACTCAATTTTTCACAGTAATTCATCAATCTTTCAGAAAAATCTTTATTTATTAATGCTTTAATTAATGTTGTTGTTTCTTCATTAAATAATTTAACACTTCGATTATCCGAATTATTGCCACTTAAATTACAAAAAGTTTTATTTAATATTTTTTATTTAATGTACTTTGTCCTTCCCACATTTATAATTTATCATCAACTTTATTATGGGTGTTCCCATAATAGAGCTGTCACCAGATTAGCTGGTTTATGGGCCAAATGTTGTATAAGTGACCTCGTATTGGTAAAAAACAAATGTGTGTAACTTGAGGGCATTAAATGTTTTTTGCTGAATAATTTGATTTGAATCTCCCATTTAATGAATATTATAATTTTTTTGTGTAAATAATACTATCCTTTATTCGATGAGATGTTTTTGTAATTGAATTCAAAGCATAATATAAACTATCGATTCCTTAATTGGTATATGTTATAGTATTAATGTGATTTTATAAATGTAAAACATATTTTAAGTTATAACACGTATGACTATTTATTTATTTTTTCTTCCTTATCCCACACACGGTAGACAACATCTAGACTCCGAGTGGTCTCATGGAAGGAGGGAAAGGGGAGGCAGCTTCTATTGTGATGGAGCGCCCGTAAGTAGAAGTCTGACTTGGTTCCGTGACGCTGAAGAAGGATGACAGTTTCTTCGGTGGGGACTTTAGGATGAACTACCCCGCATTTGAGTATCTTATGGGAGAAAACCCGTGAAACTGCCATTAGGTAGTCCGACAAACGGAGGCAAGATGCTGAACATCACAAACGCCATCACGTCGCCATTTGTTTTAAAAAACAGTGCGTACAACCCTCGCTCTATTGCTCAACAGCGGCGTGAGTTGCCACGAATCGGGCCTGGCTATTTATTATTCTATAAATATTACATTGAGAGTTTACCCCAAGAATTCATAAGGAATTTTCAAAAAGCTATTATTCGGAATTTACATTTTGTAATCAGAATAAATTTATTATTATACAACCAAATTTAAAAATAGTACGTACGTTTGAATTACAGTAACTAAAACACTTATTGTCCTAATATATAAGTTGATTATATATGCAATACAGAAAAAGTCATTATCCAATTCAAGCATTGAATAAAAATTTATAGAATGTAAAAAATTTTAATTTATCTAATTAAAAATTATGATATATATCGTATAATCTTGGTATTAATCTTGATTTGATAATCGTTGAATGATTGTGATTTTTATTTATTAAATAATATATTTAATAAATAAAAATCACAATCTGATAACATCAAATATTACACTTGTTATAATTTGAATTATGCTTACACACAGCTATAAATATTTGTAATTCTTTAATAGGCGTAATTCTTATTTTTATTAGGTTGTAAATCGTTAGCTCTTATTTATATTTTGTGTTTTGTAGTTTAACTGTAAGTCGTTAGCTCTTATTTATAATTTTGTAAATCGTTAGTTTTTATTTATATTTTGTGCTTTGAAGTTTTTTACAGTAAATCGTTAGTGCTTATTTATATTTTGTGTTTTCAAGTTTTACTGTAAATCGTTTACTCTTATTTATATTTTACGTTTTGAAGTTTTATTGTAAATCGTTAGTTTTTATTTATATTTTGTGCTTTGAAGTTTTACAGTAAATCGTTAGCTCTTATTTATATTTTATGCTTTTTTTTACTGTAAATTACAGTTCTATTTACAGCAGAATCTCTTCAAGTAAATAAGATGCATTCTTGACAATGTGTCGACTTTACCAATTTACCTAGTAATTTACCAAATGAGGATTATAGAGCATTACTAAAAAAATAAATATAATAATAAATGATAATAAATTTTTGTATTAAAACAAAAATACAAACGTTGTTTATAATTTTAATCTCCACATTCTACTGTACAGAGCTATTCTCTAAAGCCTAAACAAAGATGTCCCAATCCCAAAATAAGTAATTTATAACTGTCAAAGATCGGTGAGGCGCATAATTTGCCTGCGGTTCGAAAAATTTCACCTGATACGGTTCAAAAGAACGACTCGTTAGACTTGCAGTACTTTTTCCAGCACATGCTTTGTCAAACACGTAAATTGATAAAAGGGGATTTCAGGAGTCAACTCCAAAGACAAGGGACGATTGTGTTGCAATGTAACCCGAAGGTATCCCATTAAAATGACTGTGAACTCTCTCTGTGATTATATCAGGAGTTAAGAAGATAACCATCATCAATGGCATGGCAGTTTCGCTCAAGCGATGGAAATTCTCTAATAACTCGCAGGCACAATGTGACATATTAATCATTTCGAAACTTCAACGGCAAATTTTTTAAAATTCTACCATGAAGGGAAACCTTGAGTAAAATGATTGAGTTACATCAAATTCAGTAATTTCAATAGGCAATTTTAGGAGTGAAGTATTGAGGCATCAACTGTTTTTTTTTTCTTTTCAGTTTCTTTCTATTTTCTTTTTCAGTAAATCTTTTTTGTTGTTGTTGTCTAATCAAATTTTATGGTCTATGGCTCTGAAACATAAACTTTTGGCAAGATCTGATGAGGCCCTTTTGGGTATATTTGAGCGGAAGATTTTAAGGGCTATTCTTGGGGGTATTAGGGAAAGTGATTGTTGGAGAAGACAGTACAACACAGAAATTTATAAATGCTATAAAGACTCAGATATTATAAAATTTATTAAGATTAATAGATTAAACTGGGCTGCTCATGTATTTAGAATGAATGATTTAAACCCTGTGAAAAAAGGTTCGTGTTGGAAAAGCCACAGGGGACAAAGAGGAAGAGGACGACCCAAGTTGCGATGGATAGACCCAGTTGAAAAGATTTTTCTGTACTAAAGATTAAGAAGTGGAGGACCATTGTCACCCAGAGGAATGCACGGAAATCTCTTCAAAGGAAAGCCCGCTCTGGGTCGTCGATGATGATGAATCAAATTTTATACTAAGAACTGATATTTTACAGTTCAATTCAATTATAATTTTAGAAAGATTGTAATTTACAATTTAGAATGATTTTGAGAAATTTGTTTAATTTTCATATTGTACATATGCTAATTTAGTTATTTTAATTTTAGTCTGTATAACATTGTTTATTTTATTAATTTTTTTTCATTTAGACAAATTAATCAATATTTTTAAAGTAAAAAAAAATTTGATATCAAAACATTTATATAATTATTAAGGAACTTAGCTATGCTTGTATGTATATATAGATAGATAGATAGAGAGATAAATATAACATTTTTAAATAAGATTGTATAAATCAATCATTCCTTATTCACATAACTCAACTAGGTAGAATAAATATACACAAACCCATCAAATTCAGAGGAATTTTTGCATATATTTTGAAACAATTTTACAGGAAGAAAAGAAATCAAAATGAATATAAATAAATAAGTAATAGAAAGGCAAATAAAAATAATGAAATAATATAAATATAAATGAAGATAAATAATATAAATATAAATTAAGATAATATGCATTTTATTTCATATAAAATTTGTAAAAAAAAAAAAAAAACAACCCTTATTCATTATTCATAAAAAAGAATCTTCATACTACTCGAGAATAAAATTTCCTTCATAGTTAAAAAAAAAAATTACGTAAAAATTTTATAAGTAATATTTTTATTTAAAAAAAAAATAATGAAATATTCATTATTATTGTAGCCACGTAAAAAAAGTCTGTTGTGCAGTCATAACCATTTTATTATATGCAGATAAATCTTGATTCATTATCATGCAGAAACATTCAAGATAATTTCTTATATGATTTTTCTATAGGATTACGAATGCATAAGCTATCTTTGAGTAGATGCAATGACTATCATGAAATCTGTTTACATATTCATTTTCAACGTTCATTTTTTTGCGATATAATTTTATTCGTAACCAGATGGCTTAACTATGTCACACATTTTTTTAAGCTAATCTCTATTTTTTATGTAGTAATCAATCTAGTTTATGTTACAGAATCAGAAATATTTTAAAACTTTTGTTCAGCAATTTGAATAGAGTAAAATATTTCTGTTTATCTAGACTCAAAATTGTTTATTAATTCACATGTTTCTATTGAATAGTACTTTAGCTAGTGTAACAGAATTCGAAATAAATTATGTAGAAGTTTGGTTGTATTAGATTTTGAAATTGCTTGATTCATATAATAATCAGAAAATGTTATCTTATTTTACTTAGATTCTTCTGTTAAACCCTATTTTAAAAATCTATCTTTCATTGATTAAAATGATATTTATTCTAATACTGAAATGAATAGTAGAAAATATACTTTTTTGTTAGAGAAAAATAGAGAATGCTTTCGTTACTAGAGCTTTTATTATTAATAAAAGTCACCCTGGATTGACTATTGGTTGATAAAAGAATATTAAACGTAAAGTAATTTGTCAAAACCAGTGGTATAACTATACCATCTGAGGTCCATGGTACATTTTTCGAATGGAGGCATCTCAGTGCAAAGTATAATCATTGTATTTTCTTTTTAATAAAGTACTACTTAAAATACGTATTATTTTTGGTTGATGCCATAAACATTTAATTTAAAGGGGTATTGAATTAAAATTACCTGTTATTTTAGTAAACATTTTATTTATTAAAATTTCTTTTCGCGAGGTTTCTGATCAGCAAAATGCAATGACAGCATCAAAGTTCAAGTTTCGGGCCATGGAATGTGAATTTAAAATAAATTATTTTGAGCAAATGAATTTAAAAGTGTCCCAGTGGCATATGGGTGGCAGCGGTAATTCCCACTTTTAATTTTGTAAGTGCCTATTCATGAACCAGAAATCGTGGAAGTCCCTAGCAACGGATTACCCGTGCGTAACTATTTCTATTTCTATTACTATTACTGGGGCCTGAATGGCCGAGTGTATAGAGCTATGGCCCTCAGTGCCACAGGTTTCTGATTCGAGTCCCAGCGATGCCATGGATGTTTGTAGTGGTTCGAAATTCACTTTAAAACGTAGGTTCCGGTCAAATATGATCTTAGAGCGTTGCCTTAAGGTTTAGTCAGTCTTCAGTCCTCGTGGTTCTTCGCCAAAGAGAAGCTGCATGTTTAGCCACGGACGAGTCGCCTGCGACGGGTCCTATAGACCTGATGTAGGTTTTCCTCCATCAGGAGGATTAGTAACAACAACATTACTATTACTACCAGATGCTATTATTAACTTCCAGATATATTTTTCATACAAATGAACAAGTTCAAAATCTTGAAACACATTTTTTTAATTTATCACATTAATAACTTAAATTTATTAAATACATAATTAATAAATGTTATTTATTTTGTAATTATAAATCTCAAGCCTTTCCTGTACTCATAGCTCTCTGCTTGGCAGGCGCCCGTGGAAATTTGCCCGTCTATCGTTACGCCACTGGTCAAAACAACAATTAACAGAAAAGGATTAAAAAGAAGAAAGTAGTAAATCAAACAAATGAAAAAATTGGAAAACGATTGATCAAAATTCGTAAAAAGTGGGAAAGTAGTTGATTAAAACATTACCCAAATCGGATAGAGACTGATAAAAGCAATAATAAAGAGTACATTCGGCGTTCTTAAATTTTCTGTAGTTACATCACGTAATTACACAAAACAATTATGGTTCATTGAACAATGCGTATGTACTTTAGACGAAAGGTTTTGTAAAAACAGACAAGTCATCGAGTTAATTGTAGGCAATTAAATTGATTGTAAAAGTTATGAGTTGAGCAATTTACATCAGAGCGACAATTCTTGTTTAACCAAGAACGATGGAAATGGATTAAAGTTAAATGGAGCATCACTTGTTTGTGTGTTAACACTGAAACTTAATTTTCTACAGTATATAATAATGAATGAATTATACAATCACTTATTGGTTTGAATTTTTATTTTTATCCAAAATCTCAATTTATAAATTTGTTATAGTTGAATTATTTATTACATGCAAAAAACTGCTTAACATTAAAAACATATGCCTAAAACTTAACAAATTAATTACTCAATTCTTGAAAAATATGAAAACAATTTTTCAAGAAAAGATTTCTTGAAACATACCTATATTTTATGCATTGATTTATGTTATTGTAATCTCTCTACCATTATAAAAAAAATGAATAAAAAAGTATGTATAAGCTATTAATCTGAAAAAATCACATTGATCATACTTGATTTGTAGAAATTTATCCTTGTCAGCGTTTTCTTTTTGAGATTTATTTTCCTAATAAATAAAAAAAATTAACAACTATTTTTTATCTTTTTTCTTTTTTATTTCTTCTATTTTAATTTCCTCTTCAATTATTTCCATTACCTTTTTTTTTTTTTATTTAAAATTTTTATTCTTTACATAAAAAGGATAATAATAATAATATTAATATATATAATAATATTATATAATAATATAATATATATAAAATTATTAATAATAATATTAATATATATCTTATTCTTTTTCTATTTAATCAATGGGCTTAAAGTTTTAAGAAACTTCTCTCATTCATAAGGCAGACGATAGAGGTTGCTATGCAACCAAGGCTCTCCTTCAACCTGGCAAATCGTCGACTATTTTTATAAACTATGACAAAGGTATATTTGAAATTGTATGATAGTAGTGTTTATAGAGTAATATTTTACTAAAAAATTCTACCTTTTGACAATTACTTCCTGGATTAACAGCTGCATAAAATGTAATAATGGTTTTAATATTTTAATTTTTTTAAATATTCTATCTGTATTTAAAATGTGTGAAGTCCAAGAAATAACCAATACAGTGATACTAATGCTAATTTTTAATTTTTTTACTGTGCATTGTTTATTTAATTATGTAGTCCAAACTAACAGATTTAACCAATAGTCACTCTAACGATATGCAACAGCTCTTATATACAGTATAATTATCTTCTTTAAAATTTAACTGTTGGTATAATTTAAATATAATTAATTTTATAACATAAATTTATTATAACATAAATTTAAAAATTGAGTTGGGAATTTTATATAAATTCTACACCACAGCAAATATAAAATAATCACATGACTCTGTTTTTAATTTAATTTTTATAAACATAAATAATATTTCACTTTTGATAATGTAATAGTTTTTAGTCAGAATATGTTTAATCTGTGAACTAAAAAAATCAAATCATTCAATCCATAATTAAAAAAAATATTTGACAAAAAATAAATTTCAAAGCATTTTGTTTGAAAATAAAAATTTTAATATATTTTGTTCATATATATTTTTAAATATATTTTGTTCCTTTTCTTTTCATTTGATCGATTTCTTAATAATATGTTTCTTTCTTACCGTTAAAATTACATTCATGATATTTTGTTGATATTCGACTATGATTTGACTATTTATGGCAAAAGAAAAAATTCTACGGAAATAATAATTGGAATAACTAATACCCAAAAAATAAACTTTATAACAAATCATTTATATCAACATTCTCGCTAACCATTCACTGGTGTAATATGTAACACAGCATCACATATTTAAGATTTATATTTATTTCTTTAAGCTCTTTACGTAAGAAGAATTATCCAGAAATTATGTATTATAATTCTCGAATCATGCAGTGTAGAAGAGCTTTTGTGAACTTGTTAATGTAGTATAAAAACCTCTACGAGAAGTATTATTCACAAATAAGAAGATTGCGTTACTGTTGAAAGAAAATATCATCACACAAATCGCAAACGGAAAACCTGCTGCATGCATGGCGAATCATGCGTACAGAAAAATATTTTTCAAGAGTTGGATTTGTGTGCAGGCATCTTATCGATGGATCTACAGTTGGATTTGCGAGTGTGATATTGATAAGGAGTTCAGTTAACTCATCGTGCCGTGTTAACAATTGTCGTTAAAGCGTGCCGTTTTAATTGACATCGGCCATGCAATAACGTTTCAACAACGTTCAATAACGCATGATAAAAGATAGATTTCAATATTAAATTATCGAGATTTTTCCTAATTAAGATTTTTTTCCTGTAAAATAAAGTTATCATTCTATTTGTAGATTAATCTAAAGGTTCATTGACTTTCATTTAGTAAATTCAAAATTTTCATAAATAAGATAATAATAACTATTTTGTCAGTTTCATTTTTAAATAGTGAAAAAAATATACAACGTATTCTGCTGAATCAGCTATTTCCTCTTTTCGTACGTTATCACAATGAAAATTTTAAAACGCCCGACTCGTGGCTCAGTGGCAAAGCGTACCGCTGGTGAGCGTTAGGCGCCGATTCAATTCGCTGACGGTTGTTGTAGACACTGTTTCTAAAAACGAAGAGTATCGGTGGCGTTTGGGATATTCAGCATCTTGCCTCATGAGAGTCGGACTACCTGGTGGGAGTTTTACCGTGTTTTCTCCCATACGATACGCAAACGCAGAGTAGTTCACCCTTAAAGTAATTCGAAAGGCACTGCCTTCCTTCTTCAGCGTCAAGCAGCCAAGTCAGACTCCACCTACGGATGCTCCATCACAAACATACTCACTCCCCACCCTTCCCTCCTTCCATGAGATGATCAAATGGGTTCTTGATTTGGTCTAATTATTACTGTCTACTAAGTGGCATGAAAAAATTTTTAAAATCTAAACATATCAATACTTTTTCTGTAACTAAATCCAAAAGTAAATGTATAACTTTAAAAAGTTTTATAAATCTCTTAGTTTTAAGTTAAATTCAGTTAAGAAATTAAAAAAACTCTGCAGTACAAAAAACTCAAGATTTAGATTAATCGTGAATTAGTCATAAAATTATAAAATTTATACCAATAAATAAAACTAACATCTGTTGCTAAATATTAATATTATTGAAGGTTTTTTTAATAAATATATAAGATTAATATTATTGAATCAACATAATGTCTGGAGACCTAGGATTCGAACCACTACATACACCCATGGCACCGCCAGAACTCGAGCCCGAAACCAGTGGCACCGAGCATCAGGCCCTTTTATAGAAAAGTATGCCTGAATAAAAATTTTGATCCTACTGCACTTCTCAAATTATTACATAACTATTGTCCCTCTTTTTCAATAAAGGTATACAATGGATATTGTTTAATTACATTTTAAACTTGCAATCAGAATCATTTGTTTTTTTTTTTTTTTTTTTCCCCTCGTCATAAAATGAATTTCGCTGCTTTCATTTCATATTTTTCACAAATTATTTTAGAGGAGAAATTGATAAAATATAAATAAAACAATTACTATCATAAAAATGTCTTTGATATAAAATATATAAACGTTAACAGCTATCAGTACATTATTAACTAATTGTTAAATCAATTCAAACGATACTTAAAAAATTGAAGTTCTCTCACAAATTCGTCATGATTGCTCAAACCATGCATTAGATTTAAAAGTAAATATTGTATGTGCTATATTTAAAATAACAGCTGCATCTCACAATAATTACCATCTGAAGATTACATCTCGCATTAATTACTATCTGAAAAATTTCTAAAATAATCTTTTGTTTAATCCTTGCTATAAATAAAGGATCCTGTTAAATTCGTTTTGAAAACTCGTCAAGCATAAACTTTTTGTTGCTCTAATTATGATGCATTAAATTAATGTCAGTTTATTTAACATTCATTCTGTTTTTCTTTTGTTAACATTTATCAAGCGGATTGTTTTAAATGAAAATATATAGAACTTACTGTGACTGATTTCGAATATTTTTATTCTGTATCACATTGTTCACATTTATTCTATATCATATTTTATTCTGTATCACATTGTTCACATTTATTCTATATCACATTTTATTCTGTATCATGTTATTTATTTTCAATTCTTTTTCGATATTTTATTGTGAAATATTCTGTTTCCATGAAAAATTTTGAAAATTTCAATTCCATAAAACAAATCAAAATAAGTCAATATCTATCCAAATGTAGAATATTCATATTTATATTAATGTTTTCATACGAAAATTAAAAACGTTTATTATTTTTATTCTATTCAAATATAATAAAATGCACTTATCATAAAAGCTTCATAATTTTCAAAACATTTTAAATTTTAATAATAATTTATTAATAAAATATTTAATGGTAAATATAATTTAATATAGTTTAATAATAGATAACAGTTTATTAATAAAGATAAAAAAGACTTTGGAAAGCATTAAACATTAAAAGTTTGGAATAACATTATTATTAAATTGAAAAACATAACTATTAAGAAGCTTTTTCGAATAAATTCAATGATTCAGGAAATTAAAGAATAATTTTTTTAAAACTCCTTGTCGATATTTCTTCCATTTGCAAAAATTATTCGTATTAGTATTAATAACAACATGTTTTTGCAAAAAAATCATTTCATCATAGCAAAAATTAAGTATGCATGTTCCATATTTATTAAATAGCTTTTGCTTTGTTTCTTGAAAAATGTTTCTAGAAGTTCTATTTACTTTTACACGAACATGCTTTTTTTTATTCAAATACTTATCACCTATTCGAAATAAATTCGTCTTTGTGACGAACGTGGCCGTTCTTTTAAAATAAGCATCTAAGGCATTTAAACATAGAAAAACAGGTCATGTAAACTTGGTAGACAAGGGGTATACATTTTGGTAAATATTTTTGTGATATATTTAAATTGAATTTCTTTGAAACCACTTTTTTGTGTAATAAGGTTATAATGTTTACCATTAAATCTGAAAACGTTTTTCTGAAATCTGTAACTCCTGATATGAATAAAATATTGTATGTTACTTTATATATGGCAAAATTTAAAACAGAAAGATAACTATTTAATTTCCCTTTTTTTGCATTAATAAATGTAATTTATAATAATAATAAAATTAATTAATAGTTTAATATTAAATACCACATGTTACTAATCATACTGAGGCCTTATGACCTAGTGTCGGACCTCAGTACCACAGGCTTCGGGTTCGAGGTCCCGGTCTAATATGAGCTGTAGAGCGTTGGGCGTAAGGTTAACATCTTGTCTCCAATCTCCTGTCTCGAAATCTGCCAGTAGGCAGACGGCTTAACCCCATCATGTGGCTGTTGCGCCACTGATGATGATGATGATTGATCATACGGTAAAAAATAGGTATTACATACACAAAAGACCTTCTATAATATAATATGCCTACTTATCGTTTAATTTTATTTTATCCCAATTTTTTTTTCTAGGATCGGGTATTTTCTATGAACAAAATAATTTATTATAAACAACAATAAAAACTTTTTATTTTAATTTACTCATTTCTTTAAACAAATATTAATGTGTAAAGTAATTAAATTAACTGAAAGGCATCAATTTCAAAAAGTAATGACCCAATGTCATTTTGGTATCATAAAATAAAACACTAAAATCTTTAAAAGTTAATATTTCGCACCGAAATATTACAATCACTCACTATTAATAAGGATAAAAAAAACATGCTCATTAATTTATTAACCTCATTAAAAACCCATCACACTTCGCCGGAAAGTTAACTGAACTTGACTGGGTATGGTGGTTTGATCTCTCTAACCTCACTGTATTGTCTTAGCAAAGTGCTACGAAAAGAAAGCTACCCTAAAGAGCTGTGGTTATCCAAAACGAAATCTGGATCAAACACCGTGAACGTGGACATCATTAACTCCGCGTATCGCTCACGGGCTTCTGGTTCGAGATCCAATTACAGAAAATTATTTGCTCACGCGAGAACAATCTAACACTTAGCCGAAGAAAAACTGCCGCAATCCCAACAATGGCCATAAACAAGTGAAGCCACAGGTTTTCCATTTGACACACTTTCAGAAGAGAAGTCCCTTTACTTTTCTATACTACAGCATAATCAAGCCAGAATTACTTAACCCACTTCAGTGAAAGTTCTGTGTATATAATGTGGTGAATATTGAAACCGTCAGCTTTATTTTTGATATGCAAAGATCATTTTGAAATAAAAAAACGAGCTAACGAATTAATGATTGCCATCATCTTCTTTGAATTTTTGTACCATTCTTCCTGTTACTTGTGTCTTTTGTACTTTTTGTCTGTGATTCATTTATGTATTCGTGATATTTTGCAACAACGCATATTTGCAAAAATTACTTAGATGCATAATTTTTGTATAGGAAAAACGGAAGTAAAACATTGTTTCGAAGTGGAACGGAAATATGGGCATTGTAAAATCGGTAACGCATATTACGAATGATACTGATTACAATGATAGAGAAAAAGTTCTTTTGTACGTTTTAACAAATCCTCGAAAACCTAATAATTGAATTCAATTACTTGACATCATTTACTAGTAATAGCTCATCTATTCAATGCTGTTTTGATATAAATGTCAAATTATTTACATCTATAGTATTAAATGCAATTTAATTACCATGTTTCCTAACAGCACTTTTCGCACATTAGCAAGTTTCCTTTTAGATTTAGATTCGTCCAAAATAAAAATAAAAGATTTCGTTTGTAATGAAATTGAGAATTTTGCAAATAATAAAAATGGAGACCATATTTTTTAAAAGTTATTCAAAATTGCTTAATATTAATAATATGATGAAATTATCGTTTGTGAAGGGTAACTGAAAAGGGTAGCTGTTTTGATTATGAAACAGCAAAAACATCTCGAAACGGTTTGGAAGACAGCGTTGGGCTTCCGAAATAGGGGAACAGGATTCGAAGCCCAACAAAGCAAAAAGATTTTTCACGTCTATGTGAGGGAGAGACACAATAAATGTTTTGTATATCTTTCCGGGCCTGATACCAAGTGACTAGCACTCTGGCCCTCGATGCCACAAGGTTCGAGTCCTGGCGGTGTCATGAATGTTTGTAATGGTTCGGTATTCACTTTATACCATAGGTTCCGGTCTACTATGACTATAGAGCGTTGGGCGTAAGGCTGACAACCCTACCCATAAAAAGAATCATCTACAGTCTAGAAATCAGGCAGACGGCATTGACTTACTACGAGGTTGTTGCACCCCTGATGATGATGTATGTCTTTCTGTTATGCTCTAGGAAGAAGGTACGAATTCACCAGATGCCAAGAATGTAAGATTCCTAGTGTAGTACAACAGGCTCTTCACAGTGCCACCTGAGCAATGCTGAATGTGCTGCATAACTATCGTTCTAGTGGTGAAAGGACTCAGATCCAAACATACTGGCATTCGAAAATAACAACAGATTAGCTGCAACTTCCTTTATTAATATTAAATGATTTTCAACTAGTGTATGTGAGAATTAGTAAAGTTTAAACGAATTTTATGTTATAAATATTTCCAGGTTATTTTTGTTTACATAATTATATGTATACATATTTTTCAGTTTTTTTTTTTAAATGTCATACTTATATTATTGCTTATCCAATTCACGTACAAAAAAAAAAAAAACAATAAAGTATTCATGTAAAAAATAACAATCTTTTTTAAGTGTCTATCAAGAATTCTTTTTACCGAATTTTTCAAAAAAATAAATGATATGTACAATTTCTACGACTTAATCAAATTTCCTTGTTAGATTTTTTTTTGTAAATGTTATCATTTCAATACCATGCACATTATTTAAAATTGTGTCGCTTTCACTTTCATTTTTAAGTCGTTGTTTTTTATCTTTAATTGTGTTTTATCTTATATTTCATATAGTGTTACAGTCATCATATTTTTAACCAATAAAATATCAAAAGTTAATGCTGACAAAGACTTTCATTTATTGATTTGCATGTTTTTTTTTTCTTATCCCTATTATAATGATCTTTTTGCGTTTACTCTGAGATGGGAAAAGAAAAAAAAAATCGTTTTAAATAATTTATTGTAACAATGCTATTCTTTTTATTTCATTCTCATAGTTTTTGAAAGATAACAATATTTTTAACTACTCCTGTTCTGCATAAGGTCATCTTCAACCACATCAACACTAAACTATAAAAAGCTCTAAAAGCAGTAAGACAGAAATGTGACTTTAAACTGTAAGTCCCGGTCTATTTAGCCCAAAGTGTACAAAAAATGACCGTAGAGCGACAAAAACAAAAACAAATCAAACCAAACAGAAAAAGTGATGAAATGAAATTGAAAGATTGAAAAAGAATGATGAAAACATAGAATAGGAAGAGATAATTTCACATGCAGATGTCACGACAGAACTAGGGAAACATATAGCACCAAATCAGATGCCATATCACCGCACATTCTATTTTTAAAAACCTTGTCTAACAACGTTATGAGGAAGTAAATTTTTTCACAAAAACAACTATACTATTTTTTCATCGTTATATTATATAAAAGCGGCATCATTTAAAATAAATTTCCATTTACAATTCTGTGTGCTCGATAATTCGATCCCTTTGGTCTTAGTACATGTTTGGATGTATTTATATTGCGATGAGATGGTCAGCTTAATTCATGTTTTCAGTAATCGAAGGTGGTAAAGATTAATTCGAATTATAGGGAATAAAACTGCAGTAATGAATGTTCAAATATATATATATATATATATATATATATATATATAAAAAAAATGCATTTTTTCAAAAAATAAAAATTGTTTAAACATAAGTAATAGATTAAATGGAGCCTGATGATCAGTGACTAGCGCTTAGTGCCACAGGTTTCGGGGTCGAGTCCAGGAGATGCCACGGATGTTTGTAGTGCTTCGGTATCCACTTTAAACCGTAGGTCCCGGTCTCATATAATTGTTGGCCGTAGGGCTGACAACCCTACTCTGCGAAAAGAAAACATCTCCTATCTCGAAATCTGCCAGTAGGCAGACTGCCTTGGCCTACCATGGGGCTGTTGCGTCAGTGAAGAAGAAATTAAATACGATCAATCAAGATAGGTAAGTCTATAGATAAAAATGCGTTTAATGAATTTCCAATTTAAAAATGGGTTATTTTTATCAAGTGTTTTAAAATCAATGTATCAAGTGTTTTTTATCAATCAAAATCAAAATCAATCAATGTTTATCAATGAAAATATTTAATATCGTACCATTAGATGTTGAATCTTTTTTCATTAGAAATTAATGTCAATGATTGACTTGTATTGTGTTCTGTAGTATGTACAATTTATTATGTAACTTATAAAAATTTGTTTTCTTCTAAAATAATAGTTGACATTAAACCTTTTTTTAAATTAAATTCCAGCTGTTTTATAGGCAATTCATGATCTTCCTTATTAAAACAGTATAAAAGGGGAATAATGTATTTCACAAGTCATATAAATTATGAATTATTTGCATTTGAATGAAGATAATTTTTAAAATCTAAAAGAAACTATATACCAGATAATACTATATTGTTCACCTGTTAAGATAAACAAAACTATATTATATACAGATATCTTTCTTCGCCGTTTTTCTGCATGAAAAATTGGACATTAATTACACATACGGAACACATTTGATTAATGTATATTTTTAAAATGTTATTGAACTATGATTTTGACCACGTTTCAAAATTAAAATCATTACTAAATATTGGCATTCGAATGTTAATTTATTAGAATTTATTTATCTTCTATTTTTTTAATCAAGTAATAAAATCAAAATGCTTTGAAAGACCTAGCTAAACCAAGGCTGCATAACCTAGACGCCTTTGCTGATTTTCTAGCAACCAGCCTCATCTTCAGTTTTACTATAAAAAGTCAAATAGCAGGTTCTATTTTAAAGTCTTTAAGATTTCTACGAAGGCATGAAATGTAAAGCATAACCTATTTCAAGTTTAATAAAAAGACAAACGTTTAAATCTTAGAAAAATATGTTAATCAAGTGTTTTCTAATTTATTACAAATTGAAAAACAAGATTATTTGTTAATAGCGTGGTAGCCTGATTGGAGGGTACTATTTTTCTAATTTTAGTCTGTTTATCCTTAAAAAAGAAATTCAAATGTATTAAAATATCAGTAATAGTCATTTTTTTTTTAAAAATTCAATGCGTTTTACATGGGATTGGTGATATATATATATATATATATATATATATATATATATATATATATATATATATTTATGATTCAATAACAAACAATAAAAAAATGTGAATAATAAATATGAGAAATTCAGCAAACATCTATCAACACACTTCAGATAGTATATTTGTGAAATCAATATCATATCGTATGTTGTTATATCAAATAATGTTTCTATTTCTCAAACAAAGAAATCGATGATTGGTTTTTCCTGAATGATTATCAACAACTCTATATCTTGATAAAGACGAAAAGATTTTCTTTCTAGAATTATAAAGTAAGCTAAAAAGCATTTAAAATTTATTTTTAACATAATTGTTGCCAAATATCCGTAATTATTAATACTAATAAATTATCCAAAATAACGAACTTTCTGTACTATAAGAATCTATCTTCTAAAAATGATAGTGTTTTGTGGGTCATTTCAATTATATATATTTTAATAAAATTTCTGAAATGCTGCTATTTTAATAATATATAAAAATGCACGAAATTTTAATATATACAAACAGTAACTATTTTGAAAATGTTTTTGGAATATTGGGTTGATTATATGTTCGTTCATAATTTCATGCTGTTTATGCTTATAAACTAAAAAGTTTTTCGTAAAAAAATAAAATTTAAATTCATTTGAAATAGAGAAAATAACTCAGTTAATATGCTATCTCGTTAATTTTCGTTTAAAAGTATTCCTTTGACAGAAAACCATTCTTTTACAAATGTTTTTCTTAAACGAATTAAAATTTTTATAATAATAAATTATACCTGCCAAATAAAAATGATAGAATTTTTTTTTAATTTTATTTTGAAATTTTTTTTTTTTTATTTTATTTTGCTTGCCTCTAAAGTAAAAAAAAATTAGAAATTCATATCACAATAATTTTAAATTAATATTTATTTAATAGTTTATTGTTTTATTGCGAAATTATTTCTGAGCAAGAAAATAGCATTAGTAATGTTTAAGTAAGCTCAGTTGTAAATGATGAAATAATCATCGGACTGATAGTTTTGTCATCCATTTTTTTCCTTACCTTCATTTTAATTGCATTTGCACAGCGATTATTATTGGAAAATTCGTTATGCTTATCTAAACCTGTCCCAAATTTTTAATTGTTTATGCTGGTTAAATTACTTTAATTTTTTTTTTAAATTACTAAGCAAGGAAAATAAATATTAACTTTTGTGCTTAACTCCTTTCCTTTGTGCTTTTAGTTTTTATGCTTAACTCATTTCCTTTGTGCTTTTAATTTTTGTGCTTGACTCAGTTCTTAATGTAGGTATTGTTTACTGGTTGTGTTTTAACAATCTGTCATGATATAATATGGAAATTATTGTTAATGATTTTATTTTATTTGAATTGCTAATTTTTGTTTGTTTTACTATATGATTCATAAATTTATATGACAAATATTATAAAAAATAAAATAAAATAATTATTTTTTAAAAACATAAACAAAAAAATTATACAAGCCGTATTATTTTCATTAAATTTGCATTTTTATATAATTCATAATTTTATATGACTAATTTTCTAATAAATAAAATTCATGAAAGGTTTAAGTATTTTTAAAAGTATTAATTGCATTTATTTTCGATTAATTATTTTTAAAAAATATATAAACAAAAAAAAAATTTATCAAATACTTAGTAATATTTTTAAAAGTATTAATTGTATTTATTTTCGAGTTATTATTATTTTTAAATGTAAACAAACAAATTTATACATGCCGTATTATTTTCATTAAATTTGTATTTTTTACTACATGACTCCTAAACGTATACGACAAATTTTCTAATAAATAAAACTCATCAAAGGTTTAGAAGTATTTTTACAAGTATTAATTGCATTTATTATGGATTAATTATTATTTTTAAAAAAATATAAACAAAAAAATTTATGCATGCCGTATTATTTTCATTAAATTTGTATTTTATACTATATGATTCATAAATTTATATGATAAATTTTATAATAGATAAAATTGATTAAAGGCTTAGTAGTATTTTTAAAAAGAATTAATTGCATTTATTTTCTATATATTATTTTTTTTTTTTTTTAAATATACACAAAAAAATTATACAAGCCGTATTATTTTCATTAAATTTGCATTTTTTTACATAATTCATAAATTTATATGACTAATTTTTAATAAATAAAATTCATGAAAGGCTTAAGTATTTTTAAAAGTATTAATTGCATTTATTTTCGATTAATTATTTTTTAAAAATATAAACAAAAACTAAATATTACAAGCCGTGTTATTTTCACAAAATTTATATATTTTTTTTTATTTTAGAAAGGTTTTTTGCAAAAAATTGAATGAAAATATTAGTTTTAAATTTTGTATATTAATCTTCTACAAACACTGGTTTATAAATGACAGTGAGTAATAGTAAAGAATACGAGAGATACTTATTTTTAACTATAAATATATCACGTGTAGATATTCTATTATCAAAATATATGAAAGATTTTTTTGTCTATATATAAAAAATAATAAATGTAAAATAAATGCAACTAATACTTTTAAAAATACTGCTTTGATGAATTACATTTATTAGAAAATTTGCCACATAAATTTATGAATCACATAGTAAAACAAACAATAATTAACAATTAAAATAAAATAAAAACATTGAACAATAAATTTCACGTTTTACTATATGATTCATAAATTTATATGACAAATTTTCTAATAAATAAAATTTATCAAAAGCTTAATACTATTTTTAAAAGTATTCAGCGCATTTATTTTCGAGTAATTATTTTTTTAAATATAAACAAAAATTTATGCATGCCATATTACTTTCATTAAATTTCTATTTTTTATTTTATAAAGGTTTTTTTTTGGAAAATTGAATGAAAATTTTCTAAATTAATCTCCCTACAAATACACAAGGAAAAAAGAGATACATATTTTTAACTGTAAGTATATCATATATAGATATTCTATTATCAAAATATATGAAAGAGGTTATTTATTTTAAATTGGGCATTAATCGTTAAAATTTAATTACTTGCCTCAGGAATTGCGATTTAATTTCCTTGATCGTTCTTTTTTCCCATGTAGTAATGTGTCACAAAAGACAAAAAAAAATGAATGTTTATACTATTCCTTTTAATGTTTATATCATCCGATTTTTATTTTAAAGTATTCAATGTTGAAATATTTGTAAAAAATATTCCACAAATATATTAAATCTGTACTTTTTATTATATAATTCATAAATTTATATGAAAATTTTCTAATAAATACTATTCTAATTTTGTTTAAAATATTCCTTTAACGGAAAAGCATTCTTTTACAAATACTTTTAAAAAAAAAACGAATTGAAATTTTTAGTAACTAATTATGTTTGCCTAATAAATATGACAATGTTGAAATATTTGTAAAATATTAAACAAATGTATTTTACTACATAATTCATAAATTTATATGAAAACTTTTCTAATAAATACAATTCTAATTTTGTTTAAAATATTCCTTTGACGGAAAACCCTCCTTTTGTAAATACTTTTTTAAAAAAAAAAAAAAGCGAATTGAAATTCTTATAATAGTAACTAATTAAACCTGCCAAATAAATATGACAATGTTTATTATTTTACAAATATTTCAACATTATAAGACTTCATCGAAGTTCTTGAAGTGATAAGTATTAACAATACGATTTAAAATACCAAATTTATAAAAATCCATGAATCATATTTATGAAGCAAAAAATTAAAAATATGGAATGAATCAGCTAAAAGATTACAGAATTTTCCTGCTAAAAAAATTTTTGTTTTTTATGCATGATTATTTACTAGAGAAAAATAAAAATCAATAAATTTAGAATTAATACATAAATAAATAAAAGGCGGGTAGTCTGATTCAACTCAGCAGAAAAACCATCACTGAGCAGTAAAATAAACAGTCACACCTCTCAGGAATGCCGACAACCCTGAGCTTGAAAAAAATAACAAAAATTAAGAACAAAAAATAAATTACTCACCAATCCAAAACAACAGCTGTGACCGCTGTAGTAGCCAAGGTACATCCGCAACAACCCATAATAGTTCTAACAGTAAAAAAATTTCGTTCTTATTTCGAACGCAGTTTCATATACTTATCGAATTCTTTTATTTTTATCCGTTTCAACATTCCGAAAATTCGTACCACCATCTATTTCATTTTTTTTTATATCGTTTCAGAACGCAAATGGTAAATGCTTCATCGGATTATTAATAAAAAAAAAAGCGGACGAAAACTCGTGAGATAAAGATGGGAGAAACCAGCCGAATGGAACCACGGAGCTCCGTTTTGTGCTAATGAAGTGCAACTTTCGTGCGATCTTACTGTTCTGAACAGTCGGCACAGAATACCTATTCTTTCAGATGAAAGTCTTACGTCACGAGTTGCGCAACAAATGGTTTGTCGGACTTCACGTACGATAAAAAGAAGGGCGGAGCTTGCGATGGTGTCTCATCAGATTTTAGTTTTCCTCTTCGCGGATTTTTCCCTTTTCTAACGGGAAAAGGGGAATTTTTATCCCTACGTTTAAACTTTTTGTTGATTCATATTCGTCAATTAACTTTTTACGAATTCTTCGGGAAAATAGGTTCTTTAAGGAATTCTTAAATAAAAAGTTATTATCTGAATTTAAAAAAAAAAAAACTTTTAATATCTTTTTTTTTTTACATTTTTTTTTCTGAAAGATTATTATCTGAAAACGAGAAAAATTATTATCTGAATTTTCACTAAATAAGACTTGCATTTTTCCTATAGATGTATACAATAAATTTTAATAGCGCTAACTATAATTGCGATTATCAATAGAAATAAACTATATCATACTAAACTACTACCATAGAATAAAAATTTTCAAGATAAATATCAATATTCCTACTGACAATAGTAAAAAAATATGAATTGTCCTGTATTTTATAAAGTATTATATTATTATTCAATTATTATTAAGTATTTTTTTTAATAATTTATTTATTATATATTAATTAAGTGTTTTATTAATATTTTATTATTATTATTATTAATGTGTGCGTATATTTCTATCAAATTTTTTGTTATTTGCTTTTTAACATAACTACATTTGATGAGATTATTTAAAAATATTTCATTTAATATTTTATTTAAAAATATTTTTCTGAGAAAAAAAGTACGGGAAGACTTCATTTTACATGTAAAAGGTATCCATGGAATAAAAACGGTTAAGGGCATTTGTTCTAGAACAAAAATGAGAAAATATACATATTCGATCAGCATAAAGAAAAAAAGTTAAACTTCTATTTTTTCTGGTCAATTATATATCTTTCAGTTTGATGAAAAATGAACATATTAATTTTGAAATTATTGCATATTAAAATTCTCAACAGTTCTCTATACGAATGTGATTTAAAATAAACTTTAATTAAATGCAAATATGCAATATTATTGTGATAGAACTTCTTCATAAGATAGAATTAATATGAAAAAAGAATTGTTTATATACATATATACGAGGATAACTCTGAAATTTTTGAGACAGTGACGACAAACGCAGAAAAATATATTCGTTAAATTTGTAAATTTGAACTCTTTATGGCCGCAGACGATAATTTGAGGCAACAATTGCAATTTAGCTGTCGCAGAATAGATTTTGGAAGAAAGGAAAATGGAATTGACGCGAGAGCATTATCGCGCTATGATTTTCTATGATTTTTATAGTGGGGTTAAATCAAGAAGAATGCCTTCACTTTTGTACAACTAGCATATGGAGACGAAGCTCCATCTCGTGCTACTGTATTTAGATGGTTTACAGAATTTTGTAGAGGTCGAAGTTTTCTGCTGGATCAAGAACACACAGGAAGACCATCATCAGCTGTAGTTCCAGATAATGTGTCGGTCATACGAAAATGTTAGTCGATGATAATTGCTGCACTTACCAAATGATACAGAAGAAACTTAACATTCGATCCGCAGCTATATATAGAATTATTCATGAAGAACAGCATATGAAAAAATTAGTTTGTCGTTGTTCCAAATTTAACAGAATACCAAAAAATGGGGCGTGTCAAAATCTGCAAAGAAGCAATAAAATTACTTAACGATGGCGGACACCGCCTTATTTCTAAAATCATAACTGGTGATGAAACTTACATATCGTTTTTTGACGTTCCAACATGACAAGAAAGTAAAGTATGGGTCTTTGGAGATGACCTCAAACCAACAATGGTGAAAAGACAACGAGCAATGAAAAAGTAATGTATGCCGTATTCTTCAAAAGTACAGTACTGGTCAAAGCCATCAAGCTGAAGGGACAAAATACAGTCACAAATAAGTGTCTTCCAGAAATTCTTCAAGAAGTGAATGTAAGGGGACATGTTTCCCCATGATAATGCATCTTCTGATATCTTCTTCATCCATGATAATGCATGATATTGCATCGACAGTCGAATTTTTATACAAAAACACATCAAAGTAATAGAACATCCACCCTACTCCTTGCTATGTGTGACTTTTTGGCCTTTTTTTTTTTTAATCTCAAGAAAAATTTGAGTGGTCGCCGTTTTTTCATTCCGAAAATGAGATTGATGAGGCTATAAAAGCATATTTTTCATCAATTCCAAGAAATGGATGGCGTGAAGCATTTAATCTTTGGAAAACTCATCTTCGAAAGTGCATTAATGTTGGAGGGGACTACTTTGAACACTCTTAAAATTTGGTAAGTTAAACTTGTACCATTTAACCGTATCTCAAAAATTTCAGAGTGACCCTCGTATATATGTATATATGTATAATGCAGCACGTATTTTTACATCGAACGTGTTAGTAAGGATTTTCTGCTAACTGAAATTTTTATACCATATAAAAAGTATATAATATTTATTTTTCATTTAATTCCTCAATTTTGAAAATATTGTTCAATTTTCAACAAACTTTTATATTTATATATAAATGTGAGTGTGTGTGATACCACCCGATTTGGTTTCTCTTTTTAAATTTCCGATCTATAGCAGATGCAGTTGCTACAATAACCCTTATTAAACTTAGTCCGCATTTCCTGATAATATAGACAAATTTAACTGCTGTACTTTTATAATTTATCGTTACCTTATGAATATTACCTCTTTCCTCTGTAAGCTATTAACAAGCCCTTTAGTGTATATAATTTTGTCGCTCTTACTGCAGATGTGTAGAAACTTTCACAGTTAATAAATATAGCTTTTAACTTTTTAAATTCCTGTTTATTGTTTCTTATCCCACTTGGACGACATCAACATCTAGACCAAGCCCATGAATCCGTGTGTTCTCATGGAAGGATGGGGGCAGCTTCCGTTGTTGTGGAGTAGCCGATTATTCTACCCATAGGTAGACGTCTGACTTGGCTCCGAGTCGCTGAAGAAGGAGAGCAGTGCCTTCCGGAAGGACTTTTAGGAAGAACTACCCCGAATCGTATGGGAGAAAACTCGGAAAACTCACACCATGTAATTAAGGAGGCAAGATGCTGAACATCATAAATGCCATCGTGTCTCTTTGTTTTTTTTCTTTCTCGTTTTTTGAAAGTTGTCTGTAACAAAACAGCAGCGAATTGAACCTCGGCCCTGATGCTCACTAGTGAAGCACGTTACCACTGATCTACGAGTAGGACATTTGAATTTTTGTATGCTGAAAAATGTTTTTATATGCATGTCAATTTGTTCCGTAGAAAAATAAGCACTGGCATTGTTTTAGTTCTAGAGAATTTTAAAATTAATAAATTTCTTTTGTGTTTTAATGCATTTTTGGGAATTGTACTCTTTCAGTGATAGAGTAAACAGCTAATAATTTAAACAATTTGAATAAAGACAATGAACTGATAACCATTGTTGCTTGTTATTTTTATCCTTTTAGTTCCTTAAAATTGTTATAAAGTAATGAAGGAAATAGATTCATCTCATTACCTTTATCAACAAAATCCACTTTGCTTTCGATTACAACTTGTAGTATCTTCCGTGCTATGACATATATAAACTCATGTTTGTGAAAATTGCAACACCATGAAGGAATCGTCATAATTGAATGAAATTTAATACACAATTGAGTGGCAGTGGTACAAATAAATGATTAAATGTTCAAAGCAAACAAACAATAACAAGGATCGGAATCAGTATTTTTGTGTAGCCACCACGCGCCGCAATAAGTGCTGCTACACGACGTGGCATGGAGTCAAACAAATTTTGAATGTCTGCCTGAGGAAGAGCATTCCATATTGTTTGTATGCGCCCAAAGTTCGTCTGCAGAAGCAACAGGACGAGAATCACGAGCGAGACGCCGACCAACGAAATCCCACACATGTTCAATCGGCGACATATCCGGGAATACGCAGGCCAAAGAAGAAGCTGTATCTGCCGCGTTGCAAAGAAGGATTGAACAACCCTAGCGATATGAGGGCAGGCATTGTCCTGTTGAAATACAGCGCCTGGCAAGATTTGAAGGAAGGGAACAGCTTGGGGCTGTAGAACTTCATTGATGTACCGGTTGCTGTTCAGATTGCCCACAATTCTTAGCAATTGAGATCGTCCATGATATGCTATGGCACCCCAGACCATAACTCCGGATGTTCGTCCACTGTGGCGTTCGATAACGCGTTCGATAATGCCCTCGGAAGGTGGCGTTCACCGTCATAGCGTCTGACACGAATGCGGCCATCATGGTACCACAAATTAAAGCGGGATTCGTCAGAAAACACGACATGCTGCCAATCAGCACGCCAGTCTCTATGCTGAGCGGCCCATTGTAGCCGCAAGCGGCGATGGTTTAGCGTGAGAGGGATCCTGTATAAAGGAGTCCTTGCGCGCAGTCCACGCTGCAGCAGACGTCTACGAATTGATGAAGCACACAATGAAACACCTGTAGCTATTGACCACTGTGCTGCCAATTGTCTAGAGGGAGCTGTACGGTCTGTCAGTGCCATGCGGACCAGGTGTCTATCATCGCGAGCTGACGTCCCATTTCGGGGTCCACTACCGGATTTCCGAGTTGTCCGACACTCGTCCGTCCACTGCTTCCAAAGACGCATCCTTGTGCTGCTGTTACGCTGCACACGAGCGGCTACTGCACGATAAGACAATCCAGCTTCACGAAGGCCGATGATTCTCCCCGGTCAAACTCTGTAAGTGGTTCAAATCTCGCTCTCTTTCATCGAAGAGGCATAAGTAACGATTGAGCTAACGTTTATCACTAGCAGCAGATAACCATACACGCCTCGCTACAGCCGTCTATTTATTCGGATCTATCCGCCGTTCAGAGGGCGCTGCTCAGCATACGCATGCTGCGCTACGGATTTGAAATTCTAATCATTTGCATATCATACGCTAATTTGCATTTCCTGAAAATTTCAGTTCACTCGCGTAAGTCCTTCATGGTGTTGCAATTTTCACACACATGAGTTTATATATATATATATATATATATATATTTTAACGAGGAATAGAAATAACATTTGGTTGAAAAAATATATAACAGATTGTTTCAGACAACATTTTCCTTTCATTCCCAGAAGACTAGTTTTCCAGTTTTTCAAACCAGAAAGAGTTTTTATGCCAGGGTTGTCTGATACGTACCTTGTGGTCCACAAGCTGTCCATGCCTATTACTAAAACGACAAAACATGAAATTGTGAAAAAACTTTTTAGTACTGAGATATTTCGTAGTTTTATTAATTTTTCGAATTTATAATTACAACTAGGTCAAGCTTTTTTCTTTTATTCAAATGCTAATCAACATTTTCAATTTTACTTTTTGAGGTATTTCTTATTTCATAGATAAATGTTTCTTTTTATTTTCTCAATAAATAAATAAAAAACTCAGCATGAAATAAAATTTTAATGTATCGAGTTGTAGCAATTTTGCTGATTTGTCATGATGAATAGATAAAATAGTAGATTATTTGCTAACTTTTTTTATGTAACAAATATTGTTAAATTAGTATATTTTATGTGCGATACGAGACTTTTTTTCTCAAATGAGATCTAAAACAACTGTAAGTTTGTACACATTTCTCTATTTATATGTTGCTTTCTAATATAATTTTTGAAACTTAAAAATATCAACAACAATAAACAAATGCCTGATTCGTGGCTCAGTGGCAACATGCGCCGCTAATGAGCATTAGGGCGGAGGTTTAATCCGTTGGCGGCTTTGTTGTTTATACTGTTTCAAGAAACGAGGAGATTCGATGACATTTTTGATATTCAATATCTTGCCTCGTGAGTCGGACTCTCTGGCGGAGTTTTCCGGGTTTTCACGCATATGATACGCAAATGCCGGGTAGTTACTCCTAAAAGTCCTCCCGGAAGGCACTGCCCTCCTTCTTAAGCGACATGGAGCCAAGTCTGACTTTTACCTACGGTTGATCCAACAAAAGAGAATCTGCCCCCCTCTTCACTCCTTCGGTGAGGGAATACGACAACAACAATAAACAAGCATGTAAAAGCAATTTTTGATTTTTTTTTTTTTTCCCCAACAGTGCTTCGTTATGTAGATGCATGTTTTAGTTTTCCTAATTTCTTTTATGAACTATCTTTCTGATAAGATTGTAATCGCATTAATTGGCTCCAAATATAAATAAATGTTCTGCTTTGTTTCTTACGTTACGTTGTTGATAAGGAAAAACAACAGTAATTTAAATTTTGTGAAAACTTGATAACAGAATTATAAATATAGAATTTTAATTTCGTTAAACTGCCTTCCTATTCTTTGAATAAGTAAGATAAGAAACGTATTGAAGACACAATCTTATAAACTAATCTGAAATGTAACGTATATTTTTAATTGAAAATAGTTTTAAAAATATGTAGGCTGCTGTAAAACTAAGCCCAACAAATATGGTGTTAAGTTTTTACAGCTTTTCCGAGAGCTGAATGCTCAGGAAATTCTTTAAAATTTGTGTGCCATTTATAAATCTGCTGCAATGAAAGACAGTTGAATATATCAAGATAATTCAAGATTGATCATCAGCTTTACAATCCTGATCCTACACCCAGTGACTATCGCATTTTCCTTTATATACAGATATAGCTCGCTTCGCAACGTTTTGCCAATGGTGAATTGTTAAAATTATTGGAATTTTAGAACTTATTGTACTCTCAGATGGCAAAATTCTATGCATAAGGTCTAAGAAAGCTTGTCCTGCTTTACCAAAAGTTTTATAGGTAAATTGTAACAGTATAAAAAATAATCAAAATAATTGCATAAGACGAAACATATATTGTTTTGATCTTATCTTTTTATTTATTAAATACACCCAATTACGTTTTTAAGTATGGAAAGGATCCTCTTGATAAAAAGTGATTTGAATTTAGAACCAGCGTTTTACGTGTAATAACTATGCAATCAAATATAGTTTCGTAAGTAGAAAGCACTATTCTTAAATGGAAAAGTAAACAAATTTACAAAGTGCAATATAAAAATTAATAAAATCTAGACATTTTAATAAATTTAATATCGGTATCAATATATTTTAATAGTTAACTAATCGAGTTTGTCATTATTTACTATTATGAAATTAATTTGTAATAATTAATCAATAGTGAAATGATATGTGAAATTAATATTTACATACTTTTCAAATATGTAGTTATTTTAATCATATGTGTCATACATTTGCCTGTGGTGCGGTTGCTTCTCAGAGAACCAAGAAAACTCCATTCAGGTATTGCAAGATACATTACCAGGTAATTTAAGATGCATATAAGCACACTTGATGTGAGGTTCTTTAACAAAATATCACTGAGTCTACCCATTTTTTAAATCAATTTTGTATCATTTTATCAGTGGGAATCAAATCATTAACACTGCATGTGAGTATACCAGATACTTCTTATTACAGCATTACCAGGTAATTTAAGATGCATATAAGCACACTTGATGTGAGGTTCTTTAACAAAATATCACTGAGTCTACCTATTTTTAAATCAATTTTGTATCATTTTATCAGTGGGAATCAAATCATTAACACTGCATGTGAGAATACCAAATACTTCTTATTACAGCATTACCAGGTAATTTAAGATGTATATAAGCGCACTTGATGTGAGGTTCTTTAACAAAATATCACTGAGTCTACCTATTTTTTAAATCAATTTTGTATCATTTTATCAGTGGGAATCAAATCCTTAACACTGCATGTGAGAAAACCAGATACTTCTTATTACAGCATTACCAGGTAATTTAAGATGCATATAAGCACACTTGATGTGAGGTTCTTTAACAAAAATATCACTGAGTCTACTTATTTTTTAAATCAATTTTCTATCATTTTATCAGTGGGAATCAAATCATTAACACTGCATGTGAGAATACCAGATACTTCTTATTACAGCATTACCAGGTAATTTAAGATGCATATAAGCACACTTGATGTGAGGTTCTTTAACAAAATATCACTGAGTCTACCTATTTTTTTTAAATCAATTTTTGTATCATTTTATCAGTGGGTATCAAATCCTTAACACTGCATGTGAGAATACCAGATACTTCTTATTACAGCATTACCAGGTAATTTAAGATGCATATAAGCACACTTGATGTGAGGTTCTTTAACAAAATATCACTGAGTCTACCTATTTTTAAATCAATTTTCTATCATTTTATCAGTGGGAATCAAATCCTTAACACTGCATGTGAGAATACCAGATACTTCTTATTACAGCATTACCAGGTAATTTAAGATGCATATAAGCACACTTGATGTGAGGTTCTTTAACAAAATATCACTGAGTCTACCTATTTTTTAAATCAATTTTGTATCATTTTATCAGTGGGAATCAAATCCTTAACACTGCATGTGAGAAAACCAGATACTTCTTATTACAGCATTACCAGGTAATTTAAGATGCATATAAGCACACTTGATGTGAGGTTCTTTAACAAAATATCACTGAGTCTACTTATTTTTTAAATCAATTTTCTATCATTTTATCAGTGGGAATCAAATCATTAACACTGCATGTGAGAATACAGATACTTCTTATTACAGCATTACCAGGTAATTTAAGATGCATATAAGCACACTTGATGTGAGGTTCTTTAACAAAATAAGTCTACCTATTTTTTTAAATCAATTTTGTATCATTTTATCAGTGGGTATCAAATCCTTAACACTGCATGTGAGAATACCAGATACTTCTTATTACAGCATTACCAGGTAATTTAAGATGCATATAAGCACACTTGATGTGAGGTTCTTTAACAAAATATCACTGAGTCTACCTATTTTTTAAATCAATTTTGTATCATTTTATCAGTGGGTATCAAATCCTTAACACTGCATGTGAGAATACCAAATACTTCTTATTACAGCATTACCAGGTAATTTAAGATGCATATAAGCACACTTGATGTGAGGTTCTTTAACAAAATATCACTGAGTCTACCTATTTTTTAAATCAATTTTCTATCATTTTATCAGTGGGAATCAAATCATTAACACTGCATGTGAGAATACCAAATACTTCTTATTACAGCATTACCAGGTAATTTAAGATGCATATAAGCACACTTGATGTGAGGTTCTTTAACAAAATATCACTGAGTCTACCTATTTTTAAATCAATTTTTGTATCATTTTATCAGTGGGAATCAAATTCTTAACACTGCATGTGAGAATACCAGATACTTCTTATTACAGCATTACCAGGTAATTTAAGATGCATATAAGCACTTGATGTGAGGTTCTTTAACAAAATATCACTGAGTCTACCTATTTTTAAATCAATTTTGTATCATTTTATCAGTGGGAATCAAATTCTTAACACTGCATGTGAGAATACCAGATACTTCTTATTACAGCATTACCAGGTAATTTAAGATGCATATAAGCACACTTGATGTGAGGTTCTTTAACAAAATATCACTGAGTCTACCTATTTTTTAAATCAATTTTGTATCATTTTATCAGTGGGTATCAAATCCTTAACACTGCATGTGAGAATACCAGATACTTCTTATTACAGCATTCTACTACTAGATAAAAAATTGATCTACAAAATTATTTAATTTATTTTTACATTATTAAATATCAGTCTTTTAGTAACATTGATTATTTCTTCTAATACCCCGTAATAAATAAATTCTTAAAAAATCCGTTATAGATCCTATCAATTGATTTTTAGTAAACTTAAGTAATATTTATGTAAATTATTATATATAATTTTATTATTGTAAAAAGAAATTATTTATGTACATGACGTCTGCGAAGGAACAAATAATCAAAAAATTATATTATATTATTAAGTATTATTGCCGAGTTATAAAGCATTTTTGCTTAATATATTGTCGGTACATTTTTTTATTACCAATAAAACCTCTTAATTAGAAATTTTAATATCAAAAAAATTAAGCATATGCTTAATATATATAAGAATTCCTTAATTATCTAAAAAGTTGGTTTTTATGGTCGTAATTGATCTTAATTTACTATGCTTGAAAAACAGTTACCTACTAGAGAAACCTAGTAGAGAAACTTTCGCTTTTTGTTGATAATATTAGCGTGATTCATCGATTCCTACTCGTTAGTGAATTGAGATCAGTGATAATTTCACTTTCTCTTTTGATTATCGAGAACTGGTATATCCTGAATAGGCTATTAGCATAAACGAAATTAGATTATTAAGTTATTCCAGTCATATGTCAAAATGGTTATTAAATTGTACAGCATTATCTTACAAAAATATTCTTACTTTTGAATATTTTGTGTGGGAAAATAGTGTTCGTTCTTTCAGAATTACAAATAAGATGAGATCTTTTTTAACAATGTTCTAATAAGAATGATTTTGTAACATTTTAAATATTCTGATACGAAACTACTTTATGTTGTCTCAGAATTGAATGATTATAAAATTACTTAAATATTTTAACATTGCTCATAAATAGATATGCATACATAAAGTGTCGAATAAGTGGTTTGCATCATCACACCCAGAACAGACAGTTTTCTGTGTCAGCAATCCGGTTTTTCTTCAGCATTTAAGAGAAATATTCTTCCACCCATTAATTTAAGGTTAAAAATAATATAGCTTTAATGTGAAAAATTGCCTTCCTTAAAAAAAAATAAGATTAGTGACTTTAAGTGGTTATATCTCATTGAAAAACTTTTCCAAAATTATAAAATATTAAATGTGCAATTATGGAGAACAAATTTTCACCGGCTAACTTTAAAAAAATAAAGTTCAAAAAAGTATTTTTTAAAAGTTTTGGATATTATGCTTTCTTTCAAATCTTCTACTTATAAAACTGTTCCTCCCCCCCCATTATATGTATTGAAATTGTGAAAATATAGTTAATGATTTAAAATATACTTATCATAATACTATTATTATAAAAATTTCTTTTAATGATGTTAAATAATAGATCTTTTTTAACATACAATCAGCAAGTTAATGAACATTGAAGAAATACTATTAACGACCATCAAAAATCCTCATCCAGCTTCTTATAAACTCTGTCCCTGTTTGCTTAGAAGAATACCCTATTTTAAAAAAATAATATATATCATTAATATATTTTTAATTTTTTTATTTAATTGTTTTAATTGAGGACAACGTAAAAGAATAAGTTAAAACAGCTATGCTCATTATAATAAACAAACTGTTATCGGTTATGAATATAAAATAATGATGAATAAAAACATCTTTTCTTTTTTATATATATAGTAATATTCAATGCCTTAGAATGGCCTATATAATCATTAAATGGAAATTTATCTTTACATCATTAACATTCAATTCCAAACCATTGATTAAAAAAATATTGGAATATATTACTTTCATTAAAGATTCCATGCACATTCATATTATATAATAAAATATTAAAAAAAAAAAAATAGAGGGGGGGGATTATTAAATAGAAAGAAAAATAAATACAGCTTGTGCATGTGCAAAAAAAAAAAGAAAATATTTACGATTAAAAAAGGACGAATATTTTTATTATACCGTCAAGGTCAACGACTTTCTTCTGCCATACGCTTCTTCTCGACATTTTTTTTTTTTTCGAAGAATTCCTCATCTAGTTCCAGGTTTGGAACTTTTTCCCCAGGTACTTCTTCATGAAGTGCGACAAAATTGCTGTTTTTTTCGAAGAATCTTTGCTCAACCAACCAGTGCTAACGGTTTCGACGTATACATGGTTCGGTGAAATAACAGTAATGATGATCCTTCTTAGCTTCAAGGTCATTGGGACAATCTTCAAGCTAAGCCTGCGAAATAAGTGCTGGAAGAGATCGTATAAAAACAGTTAAGTAGTCTTAGATCTTTTATACCGCGAACACATATGCGATCACGTAAAATTAATTCAGTCTCTGTTTATTTATTTACGATTATAACGGGTCGGTTGGAAACGGTGTTATTTATTATCGTTCTTTTTATGTTAAACAACGAAACTTCGTGTTTGGCCACTCACTGGCTTGGCTTCAAATGACTTTTTTTTATACGTACTGCAACTATTTCATCAATAAAATATTTTTTTTAAATAGCAGGTTTTTAACATATGGTTTTATTTATAAAAGCAATCAAACTGCAATTCTTCATACATTAGTCAATTTTGAATTCTAGAATACATTAGTTCGTTGAGAAAATTCTGACTTCTAATTAATTCACTGATTGTGCATGGATTTTTCAGGCTTCTGATTATTTGTAACGTTTATCATATCAATATATATATAATAAAATAATATATAAGTTAGTTGAAGCTAAGATTACCAATAGAAAAATGTATTGTTTTTCATCACCTAACAATTTCATTCAAAATAATCAAAATTACAGTTGCATTACCTTTACTATTAACATTTGAAACATCTTGGACATGATAAAGAGCATAGAAACAAAGCATATGCATTATTATTAAACAGCCATGATTTTTAATGTAACTGACTTATTTTTTATTTTATTATATGAATTTAAAGACATTATTCGATGATCATTTTATTGGTAAAAGCCTCTATGACCTTCATGACATTAGATAGAGGCATCCATGGTACAAAAAAACCTATTGTGTACCATACTATGAACGAACAGTTAATCTTAACTTCTTCGGGGACAATTTTTTTTATTATAGCGTCCACATTTATTAGTTAATGATTTCATACATTCCGGACATAAATTCATATATTTAATTTCCAGAGTATTTCATATTAAATGGGACAAAAAGAATATATTAGTATGAATTCTATAATTATTTATTTAGCCAAAACAAATTGATTTAGCCAACCATTCTGAAACTACAATTATGCAAGTTTTATTTAGCAACAGTGAAAATTCTTCCGTTACTCGTAAGAAATCGTCACTAGAGGTACTATTTATCAAAATGGCGCCCTCTATGCAGGAGAAACCTTACTGTGTTTTCGAATATGCCAAAACATCGTTTATCGTCGATCAATGACATTTTTGTACAAAATTTGGTAAAGAGCCAACGCATCATTACAACATCGAACTGTGAAGCAGTTTCAGGACACGGACTGCTTGCATAAGAAAATCAGCCCAGGATGAACAGCCGCCAAAACCGAAGTGGTTGAATAAATTCGTGAAATATTTTTTATGAAATCCCAAAAATCAACTCGTTGTGTGAATTCTAACTCAATGTGTGCCTCATACCACGACGTGACGTGTGGTGCGGAAGCGTCTACAATTCCGACCATACACCTTTCAGATGGTGCAGACTTTAAAACCTTTTGGCAAACCGTTGCTTAAAGCTTTCTGTGAGAATTTGCAACATAAACTGGAGGTGAATGGTTGCGCGAATAGATTTGTGTTTACGAAGGAAGCCATTTTGATGTTTCTCGCAAAGGTAATCACCAGAATTTACGATTTTGGGGCATGGAAAATCCGTATGGTGAAATGGATGATGTTTTGATGAACAGATGAGTTTTGGTCCTTTTCTTTTTCTTAGAGAAATTGATTAAAGGTACATTTACCAAGATATACTATCAGAGTGGTTGTTCCCTCAATTAGAAGAAGCAGTTCCCGACTCTTTTCTGTAAAGGTGCGCATTTTTAATTATTTTAATTTTCTGCACATTTTAGTCCACCACATTGGACTAAAAATGTACGCCAGTACCTGAATGATAGCCTAACCCATTGCTGGATTGGCCGTATTGGATCAAACGATATGTCATTGCAATGTTATTACGAGTTCTAACACCTTGTAATTTTTTCCTATGGGGTTTTTAAAGATAAAGTGTTATTAGCTCCATTTCCCCAGGACTTACAACTGAAGTAGCAGATAACAGAATCATTAACATAGGGTATTCTATCACGAATATAGCAGGAATCGGAATAGCTCATAAATATTTACCCGGTCATCGCAGGGGCACACATAGGACAGCTATAGAAACTTGAATAACTATAGTTTCATTGTAAATTTGATTTATTAAATAAAGTAATTACAGAGTTCATATGTATGTTTCATTTTTTGTCCCATTCAGTATGAAACCCTGTATTATTAAATGCATTTAATATATCTAGTATTATTTTTATCAAATATTACCGATTTGTTTAGATAATCCAACAGTACTGACAGTCGAAATATTACTTAATGCTATTTTCATATTCCCGGGCCTGAATGGCCGAGTGGCTACGCTCTGACGCTCGGTACCACAGGTTTCGGGTTCG
Organism: Caerostris extrusa; assembly: GCA_021605095.1. Lineage (NCBI taxonomy): Eukaryota > Metazoa > Arthropoda > Arachnida > Araneae > Araneidae > Caerostris > Caerostris extrusa. The sequence continues at coordinate 83,606 of BPLR01004931.1, forward strand.
AGTCCCGGCAGTGCCATGGATGTTTGTAGTGGTTCGAATCCACTTTAAACCGTATGCCTCGGTCTAATATGATCAGAGCGTTGCGGGGGCATTGTTACTCCGCGTCCGTGGCTTTTCTTCGAGTTACACGTGCCCCCTGGGTAATGCAAAGTGAGTAACGTCTGTGCAGCGCTTGCCTTAAGGCATCAAGACCAAGCTGTCTAAGTGTTTGCCAGCTGCATTAGAAAGAAAAAAATTTCATATTCCCGTGCACCGATAATACCGTTACCTATGCAGCCAAACCATAAGATTTATATTTTTGAAGTTAAAAGAGATTCAATAGTAAATAATTTATTATAATTTGTTATCCAATTTTTGTTTTTTCAATGATATTATAAAAGCTAAATATCCACATAAGTGACATCAAGAAGTTAACTTAAAAGTTTTTATAGCCCAATTTTATTGTTAAAACAGTTCTAACCTTTAAAATAATTATGAATTACGATGAAAGTTACTGAAAAGATGATTCATTGAATAATTTCATAAAAATATAATACAACAATTTTATTATCACACACTTTTTAAAAATTCTGCAAACAAATGTATTTAAATATAATTTTTATTTTAATATTCATCAAAAATAATTACGAGTAATTTTAAAATTTCGATTATTCTTTAACTTTTCAGAAAACTAGCTTTGAATCAAATTTTTTAAAAACAAAAATATCCTGTAATTTAAACAAACTTTGTAAAGCATAAAAATTGCTTATATTTTAAAATTTCTCCCTTTTTAAGCTTTTTAAAAAAAAAAATATTGCGCAATTTAATAAAAAGGAAAAATTGGTATACTATTTTTGGATGATTAATAGTATTTTCAAACTTTGTGATATTTTCTAAACTTTAAAACATATCTTTTCTTGTATGCTTTTTTAAACTCTTGCATTACAAGTCTTAAGCAACGTTTTAACCTATCAGATACATACAAAATCAATCTTACTCTGATTTCTATGTAAATATTTTGCATCAGCTTAAGACAAGGATGCATGGATTTATCGTAAAAAAAAACCCACATGCGTTCCGTATCGTTGGATACCGACCTTACTGGCCGACTTTAAGAATTTAAAAAAAATTGACATTATTTCGCTTGAACTGGACTATACCATATCATCAATGGAGTTTTGCTTAATTCTAACATAATGGGCTGCAATCACACAGTGTATAGCTTTTGAAACTAAAGCATTATCATAAAACTATTTCAGAAGCCGATTTTTCTACTAATAAATAAGATAGATGACGTTTGTCTGATGATAAAAAGCGCTTTCAAGTAATTTTCGGTTGAAACAAAAGATAAGTGTGTGCTACTGACTTCACAAACTTCTGATATGAGTAAAACGTCACTCATCGACCGCGTCATAACTGCAAGAAACGTGGATAATATGAGATAAATATGTTAAAAAATTTATCACAATGCTGATCTTAAAACACCTGCTTAATATTTGCAACACGGTTTCCGATTTAAAAATTATTAAAATGTTCCTTTTATAAAAAAAATAGAAGAAGTTTTATAAAAACTACTTTGTAAAGTGAAATATTCATTTTAAAATATGAAACTTGCAAATTCAATTCGGCTTTTTACCTTGGAAATTATTATCTTACACCATTCCAATCGTAAAGCACTCAATTTTGCATCATTTGAAATTATTTTTATATTGTCTGGCAAATAACCTGTGGTCGTTCACCAATGATGTGATACATTTTTGTTATATATTTGATACTTTTTGGTAAAAAGTGTAGTGATAATTCAGTAAACGTAGAAAGGGGAGTGATCTGTGTTTACATGTCATATTGAAGTAAGCATGTAAATTATAATGGACAGCAATTCGATTATCGATATGAGAAGTTTTGATAATCGTCAACAAATACAATTGCTCACAGAATGTGTATCCTGCAATGGATCCCTGATCATGTGGATTTTGGAATTTGATGAAATTGTTGATTCTTTGGCGAAGAATGCCCAAAGTCTGGATCAAAATGACATTCCTACTTCCCTTGCACATGCAAATGCTTTGGCAAAATTTAAACTTGTAATTCCTTCTAAGATCAAAACTAAATACCAAATTACATAACTAAATGTCGACAGAAATTACAAACACACTAAATCACAACTAAATGTCGACAGAAAAACAACTACACACAAAATTAAAGAATGAAGCACCACAAAAATATAAAAATTTCTGCTGATGGCGTTAAAAATATGACAATTATATGGCGTTATATATGGCGTTAAAAATGTGGCAATTGCCCTGATGTCGATCCTACTCCCCATCCTGTCTTTGACTGCCCAGCTGTTGTAGCCGCCGTGCCTTGTCAGCATCATCCCTCGGAAGAGGATTTATACTCCGAGCTTGTAATCAACATAGTCAATATTATTCGTTAGCACCTCGATATTTGATTTTCTTATGCTCTTCAAGCGATACGACTACAACAACAACAACAACAATAAAATTGTTTTTCGAAGCAATTATTGAAAGGTATACAACCAGAGATAATGAAACTCACTAGTTTGCACGTAAAAATACCGTATCATAAATGTCACTAAAGTTAAATTAAAATATTAGACTTCTCTTATTTATTTTAGTAATTTTTTTCTTTGATAAACTTATAGTTGACTAAATATTAAAAGGTATTTATGGTACAAATTAAGTGCTTGAGTGATTTAGATGAAAAACAATACTAGGTTATAACCATTAACAAGTAATATAAAAAAAAAAAATTTTTTAAGTCAATTCCTACTTGTTTTTTTCACTCTATTACAGAAAAGTCCTTTACAAATAAAGTTGAAATTTTCCTCTTACATATGGCGCCATCTATTGGTAGATATATGCAACTTAAATCTAAAAAAATTAAAATTAATTAATTAAATTTAATTAACGAATTAATAATTGAAAAAACTGTATTAACATCAAGTGTCATCCACTACAAGTTCAAAAAAAAAAAATGTATTTGAACTTGAAGGGATGAATAAAAAATATTTTATTAACGATTAAAAATTTGAACAAATTATTACTATAACTTCACACAGCGAGTGTGTGAAGTAATAGTAGAAATTGAAAAAGGACCTTCATATTATAGTTAAATTAAAAAAAGTAGCAACTTCTATACATTGCTAGGTCATAAAAATATTTGCTCAATAATTTACTATAAAGGGAAGTATTTGTGACTTTTTTTAATTTTAAAGAATTATATTAAATTTTTAGAAGCTTATAATCATAAATTCGGCAATCGCTAGCTTCCATACTTTGGGGTAATCTTCAAAAAACATAGATTTATTGTTCATCAGATAAAAGAGTACAGTCACCTTGATGATTTAATAAGCTTGGTATGCTGCGGTCAAAGCGTTTATTTCCGCTTAGAAAATCTCTGTTGCACCCAGATTACAGAGGAAGAGCTTCCTAGAACAATTCTAGTTGATTTTTATCCCCACCCCAGAAACAAAGGAAGTTATATACAAATTTATTCAAATAATTTTGTAAAATCTAAATTATAATGAAGTGCTGTTTTTCTTCAATATGTTTCGTGGAAAGAAAATAAAAGAACAACTTGGTTATTTAAGTTTTTTTTTAACTTTTCAAAGGAATAATTTAATTTCTTTAAAACAAATTCTGAGAAAATTTAGAAATTAAGAGCTCCTCACAAAAATTGGAATAGTTTTTAATATTGGATTTAATCTATATTAAAGTTATTCCTAAATAAACTGAGTGCTGAACTTTTGATAATATAATATAATTGAAACAACAGTCGATCAAAAAAAGTATTTGAATAAAGTTTTAATTTTTATTAAAAACTAATGTTATTTTGTTTATTTAATTTTAATTTAAATAATCAAATTTAGAATTTTTTAATCTTCCTTGCCAGTAAAGGAAATGAAAATTTTAAATGATGTACTTCTAATCATGCAGCGATTTGAAACTTCCATAATAACTATCTTGCTTGATTTAGAAATCTAAACGATTAATAATGGTAAAGTTTGAACTAAAATTATTGAGTATGGAAATAAATTGCACTACTACTAATAATTAAAAAATTTCAAATTATTCAGGTATTCTCTTGTGTTATCTCAATACCGTGAATTCTACTTAATTGCATAAATATTTTATTGAACTCCAAAAAAATGTTAATAAAATTATATATCTAAAATAGTGAATCAAATACTTTGGAGATCATAAATAAATGTCAGGTCTACTATAGCTAAGTTACTTATTACTTATTAAGTTATTTATTCTTTCAACTTCTTGTATTCTCGCGAAAATGCAAATAAATGACATTTCTTGGAATGTTTATCTAATTATTTGCCATTCATGTTGGCAAAATTACAAATTATGGGAATATTTCTAATAATAATAAGCATTTAAATGGCAAATTACTTTTAAAAAAAACTTGCGAAGATAAGTTAAATTTAAATAATACTTTTGTATCCGTGCTTCATCCTACGCATTTCAGGAGCGCTCCCGTGGCATTCAGAAGAAAGGGTTTGGTGAGCCTCGAGATTCTCACGCACAACCTGAGAAAGGTTTAGTTTACAGTCTCTCAACTGGAGAGGAAGTATATTTCGAGAGAAATGGTCAGTCGGCTTCGAGAGTCTCACACGAGAAGTACAGCACAGTCTGCTCTCCTTTGAGAAACTATTAGTTTGTAGTCTCTCATCCGAGGGAAATATATTTCGCGCATGCTGCGAGTACCTAATTATCGGGTTTTCGGCTTAGAAATGGAATCCTTCCACGAATCTATAATTATACGACTTTAAACGTGTTAAATACTGTCTCTCGTTAATTGTGTATGTGTGTGGTGTTTATGTGTGTAAATTAAGGTGCAGGTTCTCCAACCTGTGCCTCAAGTATTCAACCCAACCACACCAGTTACAATCAAGTTGCACCAGCCCACAACACAACACTTTACATTATTAATAAACCAAAAAACAAAGTTAAGTACTGTAATCAAGGCAATTTATATCAATATTTTAAAATTCTTTTAATATTTATCTTGTTTGTTGCATAGTAATTTAACAAACTTTATGGTATTTATTTTGTAAAATATGCCCCTTTTCTAAGAAATGCACATAAAGGTACGATTAGCGACGTCCTATATCTTTCAGTGTAAAAAGACGCGAATATACAATTACTCGTTTAGCGAAAACTTAGTGTAAATAAGATGTTTCATTTTCACCTACTTCTAAAAATCGTAAATATTGATATGGCGTGAGGAAAATTACTTTGAAGATAAGAACTTAGTAGGTTGTGTTTATTCGTGCATCAAGTAAAAATAAATCTCGAGCTTATTTTCCTTGATGGGAAAAAACATCTTAAATTTGTTAATTGATCTGGAAATAAATTAATTCAAAGAATATTTTGAACAGTGGATAATGTTTTAATTCTCATTGCTCATTCAATGAGATCTAGATGAATTTAGTGTTTGTTTATCTTAAACTTATCGGAATATAATTATTCTGATAAACATCTATTCCATTAACTAATGGAATAGATGCTTTCAGAAAAACAAGGCATAGCATAAATAGGCAAGTCATTAAAAAGTTTTTGTTTTTTTGTTCTAGAATTTAATTTTACTATTCCAGTTTCGTATTTTTAGTGGAAACATATTTGACATTTAGTTAAGCACTAAATTTTCAAGTTTTTAACTGCTATTTTTCGATTTTTAGTGTCTTTTTAAATAAATGGCCGATATTTTATAGAAAAAAATTAATAAAATTATGTATTTTCCGTTAGCGAAGTACTTTTCATCATTATATTCTTGAAAAGCAGTGCATGCATTTCCGGAACCTGAATGGCCGAGTGCCACAGGTTTCGGATTCGAGTTTGTTTAGTTTGTCGCTCTACGGTGATTTTTGCCCAATTAGACCAGGACCTACTGTTTAACGTGGATTCGAACCACCAACAAACATCCATGCCACCGCCAGGATTCGAAACTGAAACCTGGGATACCAAGACCAGAGCGCTAGCCAATTGGCCATCGGGACGCGATAGCCTGGGAAGAATAGAGTATAAACAATATTCTGAGAAATTTTTGCCTAATATTTACAAACATCCCCATGCATTTTAATTTCAATGTATTAATTTAATTTAAAATAAAAGTTAGAGATTGTATTTTTTTTCTTTTAATTATTCAAATTTTAAAAGAATAAAAAGCTTCGTGTCTAAAAACACATCTTGAAAAACTTCACCGATATATGTATAACTGAGACTTTATTACATTTTCAGGCAGTTAATTTATGATTTTGTTATAAAAATTAAAGATTCAATTACTAAAATTATTTTATTTTAATAATATTTTATTTAAAATAATTTATATAAGCATTAAACCAATTGATATTTTCAGTAATGCACTTAAATTTAGATATTCCCACTTCACACAGATAATGATTCAAAAGGAAAATCGTTATTCAGGAATGGCTGCGTCTTTAAATGAATATTGCAAATTGAAAGTAAATTTTGGTAGGTATATCTACACATTAAATTCTTTTCAATTTCCTTCCAAATTATATGTTACACGTGCATTGATGATATTATTACAAAATAAATCTCGAATCTAATATACATTATCACAAGTATTCTAAATCTTTTTCCTTGTTGAGTTCCATACAACATTTTCTGAAAGACTTTAGATCCCTCAATGCGTATCGAAGCGAACAGAGCTATATGAACTTCTCAGAGAGAAACATGGGAAAACTCATCCGTAATAAGACCATTTCATTTTATGCACCAAATGATTTCGCATCATTTCAAAGAAGATGAACAAACACAGGAGGCGTTAATTAAACATTACAAAAATGGATATCGGAAAGTTGGTTCGTGGTAATAATGAATGCAGATTTTCATGTATCGCGAAACAATTGGCTTAAATCGCCTCTAAAGTCTAACATTTGTTAATTTACTTTACGAGTCATATTCCTTCCTACGATATCCACTTACTAATTATTCGATGTCAATTAATAATTGGATTTTTTTATTATTTAAATCTTAAAATGTATTTTTCAATGTCCAAATAAAAATTGATAAATTTCATGCGAAATTTTTACCAATAAATAAAAGTAATCTACCTGTAAAGACAAGTGCAATTTTATTGCAGACATAAGACTTAATTGTAGATAGTAATATAAATGGCAAACTCTTAATGCCACTATTTCGTAAGGTACAATTACAATCGATGATGCAATTGCACTATTACTATCGATGATATTTATTACAATCCATGTTGTAATCATTCTATAGCACGAAACTTTTTGTAGCGTCCAACACGAAAGGAAAAAGAATATTGAAACTACACATCCACTTGCTGCTAGCGGCTTTATCTTTTAAAAAGTTTCACATTCCAGTTTTGATTTAATGCTATTATCTGTGAGCCTCTTCTGCTTCTGTATTTGTGTCCACAATAGAAAGTCATCAAGAGTAACTTTTAGAATTGTTTAAACCTAAATTTTCTAGCATACTTCAAAGTATTTACAGTTACAGCAAGTTGCCTTCAAAAAAACAATTTTCACGTCAGTTATAAACTAAATGAAATCTATATAAAGTAATAAACATTTAATATTACATCACATCTCGTGCATTGTATTTAATTTCAGATTAAGACCTACTAGAATAAAACGCAACTCCAAAATTCTTTTTCAGTCAAGGTTTCCTCACGGCACGAGTAAAAGTTATGCTATCTTAGATATGCGTGTGTTCTTCATTCAATGTTGTTTCGGGGTAGAAATGAATTATTTTTTTAGATAATATAAGAGACGTTTAGTTGTCATATTTAATAAAATTTGTTAAGACAGCAGCGCACAACTTCAACCCATAAAAACACGAAAGAGTTATATAGCAAGTATTTACAAAATCTTAAAAAGACTGTTCGTTTAAGGTTCTTTGTATCCTCCGTACTGCCTGAACTCTTCACTCTACTCTGCACACTCCCTTTTCTCTCTCTCTCCCCATTATCAAGTCTAAAGTCTAACGGGCGAAAAAAAGTGCTAAGTCCAAAGTCTAATGTAAAGGTCAACCCGTCCTTCAAAGGAGGATATATCATGGAAGTTTTCAAGTTGGATAGATCCTCCTTTGAAGGTTACATTTTCTTTGTATTCGGATGGTGGATCCTTACTACATCTATCAATGATATGACTTTTTATCGGGATTTAAGCTCAACTTTTAATAATGTTTCCAACATTTCTTTAATTTAAATCTAAGGAAGCTTTATAAAACATCCGAATAAATTTAAATTTGTAGACAGATAATGCATTGTATAGAAAATGGTAAATTATATCTACAGAATTTGAAAATAAATTCGATTATTAGGTTATATAAACTACGTCACAGCATTCATCGACTAAAGAACAATGTATACAAAAACTATACTGATAATTAATATTTTCTTAATCTTCTAATCAACAATGGTGCAAAAGTTTTGCTAGGCGTTTTAAGTACGGTTTGTGGCCATCTAATTTGTAACTGCATCAAGCATTTTCTAAACTGGTTTCAATTGTTTAGTGTATTAAGCACCACTACTGCATATATTTGATGTAGATTTATAAGATTAATTTTTCAATCATTGAACTTAGATAACAGAAAATGTTTTTTTAGTAAAAAGTTTTACCTGCTGACTTCAGTACCGATAAAGAGCCGTTTGAAGAAATTAAATTGATTAGATCAATGTGCTTAATTTTAGTGGATATGGTATTAGAGTTATAAAAACAAAATTATCGATTGCAATACGATTGAAGATGCGATATTTTTAAATTTCAGATTTCATGTGAATTTTTAGCATTGCAAGAATCAATTTCCTTTTCTTTTAATTTCGCATTATTCTTTTGAACAAAGCTGGACCATGAGTGGGGCTTAGATCATTTTATTTATTTTTTTTTTTAGTAGTATTCATTTCAGTCTACTAAAAATTTAAAAATTTCATTTCTTAAAACTTTGCATTTATCTTCTAATTTTATATTAGTGGATTAAATTAAAGGGATAAGATACTTAAATGACTTTCGTGATAACATTTGTCCCATTAGATTTAAAAAAAAAAAATGGCATCCACTTGCCGAAAGAATACGTAAAATTTCAAACTTTTTAAAGAATCAAAACTTTATTCACAATTCTAAATTTTTTTTTTTACAAGAAAATATAGTTATCAAAGATCATTTATATTTCAAATATCAATAAAAATTCTTAAAAATTTATTAAAAATATTCTTCGTTGAGCAAAAGCGAGCTAATCGGATTAGTAGGAATGTGGAGCAAGGCTGTAAGAACTCCAACTACTATGACCCCAAAATTCATGTAGTACGTATAATTGTAAAAACGTCTATCGCAAAAGTTCTTGTCCCCAGGATGATCAAAAATGGGCGTTCTGGGATAGAAATACGTCATTTCTGTTATCATGAAGCAGGCGATCAGAAAAACTGCAGTTACAGTTACTGTTGTCATTTCGTACCTCCGCATGCCACGTATATTGCATTTCCTTATAATGATAGAAATTAAACGAGCGAAAATTAACATCACACCAATAATTCCCATAAGAAATACTAAGAAAGGTACCTCCTTGCTCATAGGACATTTGCCTACATACCTCGCACCCATATATCCTGCTGAGATTGGTATTCCAAACAGGAGAAATAATAGCACAATCATAAATTTGGATTTTCTTATCTTGCTTGCAAAAGGATATGCAAACGCATTTAGTTTATCACAACATCCCCTATTGCCGGCTGCAGTTACGGTTTCATCAGCAGGCTGATCTACATCGACCAAAGGCTCCTCCAACCCTGTTCTCGATTGCCTATCGATTTCCAAAATGGCGGGTTGATGTTCTTCAGAAACGCAAGCAGTCGTCGGGACACTTTCTTCTGCAGTCTTGAACTCCTCGCTGGAAGAAGTGGTTAAACCAGAAGCGCTCCTGCCAACGTGTACTTTCGCAGCTTGTTCTGTAAAGAACAGGAAATCGAAATGAAGATTTCTTTTAATGGAATAAGCTTAATTTTAAATTTATTTTTTACAACCCCTTATCAAGTGAGAATCATGCATCGCCCATTATTTTTATCGCCCATTATTATTAATCTACGTCTTATTTAACAATGTAAACTGCATTTTAGTAAATGAATAGCGGTTAAAACTATTTAGGTCTAAAAGAGGCAGGCTTGTTTCAATTGCTCATTTATTTCATGTACACTAACAAGTATTTTTACCTTTAAACTGAAGATAAATGTTTAAGTATCATTGTGGGCCAATTTAATGAATGCCGCTGTTTTAAACAAATTTTTAAAACATTAATTTTCAACAAATTCTCAGCCTTATTTTAGCAGACGTTAAGTCTCGTTTAAAAAATTATTATTATAATCTTTCATTAAAAGATTCATCCTCTTGAAGTTCATCACGTCGGAATAGGTTGCTTTATATTAAATTTAAATTTTATTTCGGGTGTTAAGTTGGTTGGCAAGTTTTTATGGCGCAAGGGCAAGCTTCAGCCATGCCGCATCAGACGCAAGTCCTTAAATTTTATAAAATTCCTATATCGTATTTTAAATTAATTGCAGCACGTTAGTGCCTTTAAAATACACAGTCACATTAATGTGACCACCTGTCAAAAGCCAGAATATACACTCTTGTATATTCTGGTATTAAGTGGTATTCTTTATATACACTCCACTGCAATGTGCTGCCACCTGCCTTTTGTGTTTGGTTATTTCATGTTGAGGTCAAAAGTAGGTGGTCACATTAATGTGACTGGACTGTGTATATTCTCATGATAATTATCTCCTTGAATGTCAGTAAACGATTCGTAGCATTAAATCTAAGTTCTCAGTCGTTTTAAACAAGTGCATTGATAAGATGTGTTTAATAGATCCGCTATCGATTAAATTTCAATAATTTACAAAACTTTGGATTTAATTAAAAGTTAGTACTCGAAATAACATTCCGTTTCTGGGTTAAATTTACATCATTAGAAACAAATTCTTTAAAATGGAGAGCCACTTAAAATTAAGTCTTAAAAATTTAATACATTTAGAATAAAAAGAAGTTTTAAATATTACAGGAATCTTATCCGTTTCAGGCAAGTTTGCACCATTTTAAGAAATTTTAAACTAGTTTCTCGGTTCTTTTGACTGTTTAATGTTAATTTTAAATTAATAGAAATCAAGCCATTTCAGATAAAGCTACGGATATTTCATGTAATTTTCAATATAGATGCATTAAAAGGGATATTCAGATTTAAAAAAATGAAGTGATAGTTTTTCTTTCTAATGCAGCTGGCAAACACTGAGACAGCTTGGTCTTTGATGCCTTAAGGCAAGCAGTGCACAGACGTACTCACTTTGCATTACCCAGGGGGCGCGTGTAACTTGAAGATAAGCCACGGAAGCGGAGTAAAAATGCCCCCGCAACTCTCTACGATCCTATTAGACCGGGACCTACTTTTTTTAAAGTGGATTCCGAACCACTACAGACAACCATGGCACCGCCAGGATTCGAACCCGAAATCTGTGGTACCGAGCGCCAGAACGCTGTCCACTCGGCCATTCAGGCCCCTATGAAAGTGATATTTAACTAAAGAAAAATTTAGAGCGTATATAATTAACTGTAAAAGATGTCCAAAATACTCACCAGCAAAATGGGAAGTGCTTGATAATTCCGATTGGTTGCCTGCAGAAGGATTTGGCGATTCCTTTAAAAAAAAAAAAATATTAAAAAATTATGAAGTCTATAGGAAACTACAATACAACCTACATAGGAAACTACAATACAAACGTTAAAAATTAATACATTTATCGATTCTAATAAACATTCTGCAATGGTGTTTGGCTAGATTAAGTACAATCAAATCTTGATCAACACAACCTGCTACATCAACATGCCTGCGGCGGTCACACAGCAGTTCGATCTCGCCTGGAAATCCAAACTAAAACATCCTATTTTTCAATTCCTTCTATTAGCTGACACTCTCCCTATATATATATCTTGTTCAAATTTTCAATCGCTAATAAAATATGTTTTATTCATCCACTCAAGTTCAAATACATTTTTTTTTTTTTGAACTTGCAGTGGATGACACTGGATGTTAGTTTTTTCAAATATCAATTCAGTAATTATATTTAATTAGTTTTTAGATCCAAGTTGCATATATCTACCAATAGATGGCACCAATTAAACTTAAAAAATGAATGACAATTTTTTTTATAAAAGGACTTTCTGCAATATAGTGAAAAAGTAGTAGGAATTCACTTTAAAAAAATACATTTTATATTACTTGTTATTTTTACTGTTCAACATTTTTTTTTTTGAAGTCATTTGTGATAAAACCTGAATAAAGCACGAATGCATTTTTTTTTCGCCAAGTTATCCAACACTGGTTTGTAGAAGATCTATGAAAAGTGTAAAAAATTAAATACAACTCTTATTTAATTTTTCGTATTTGACTCGTATTACACAAATATTTAATAAATAAAAGTCGCTTTTAATGTGGAAAATTTTAGTGTTAAGCTAGTAACATAACACGTAATAATTAATGTGCTAAGCAGAATATTAGTAGAATATTCCAATTACAAATGTCAGACGAGTCTCAAATGAAGATGCACACTTCATGAAGAATTTCAGTGCTTTAGCACAATTGTTAAAAAATATCAAAATGTAGCATTTTTAGGATTTGCATAATTAAAGGATTTGAAAAAGCTCAGTGAAACTAAATAAAGCAGTTTCTTGCACTTACACAGATTCATGCTAAAGGAACTTTTACTTTATAGGGACAGGAGAGTATCAAACAGTACCGATTTATATTGAAAAATCGGTTTCTATCTAATACAGAGCACATTTCGTGGAAACAATTATCAAAAGTGTTATAAAATATATGAACTTTAAATTTTAAAAATAATCAAGATATTCACCATTTTTTTTTTTTTTTATTATTTAAAGCCGAACTAAAGTTTGAAGGACTTATTTTTTTTTTATTGCGATTTACAAATTGTTTTAGAAATTAAAGTGCTCAAATTGTTTTTAAAGGTTTTATAATAAATATGCAGATATGAAAATTCAATTTAAAAATGTGTTTTTGAAGTGTAACATTTAAAAACTGGGAAGGAAAAGTTCGAGACACCTTTTAGGAAAGGAATTCAACAATTTAGTAAAGTTAAAAGATTAAATTGCAATTTCGATTGGTACACCAAGCAGTCAATTAAAAAATATTGGTTAAAAAGGGAGTTTTTTTACTGTGAGAAAAATCAAATACAGAAATTAATAAAGAAATTTATACAATACGACTTTATTTTATTTTTCAGTAAATAACAGGAAAGTTCTGCATTTATTTAGAGTTGAACGATTACTTCTGGGATAGGACATTTGAGCATTACTAATATGGCCTTGTATCACGATACGTTATATTGATACATTAAAGAATAATTTACAATTAAGTACCTCAAAAATGGTACTCAATCGTGATTATGTTTTTAGAATGATAATGATCCTTAATATACAGAGTTAAATGCTAGGCTTTGGATGTTATATAGAAATCCAAAGTTTATTTTCATCTACAGTGGACGAATATCAACCCCATTCAGCATTTGTGGGATGTCCTTCATAACAAAATAAATTATAGTTTTTAAAAAAACTAAAAACACGCTTATAGAGTTAACAATTTTTTACTTTTTAGTTTGATTAACATAAGAATAAAATGACTGACGAAAAATGAATGTCACTGTTCTAAATGCGTGGGGTGCTTTGTATGACATTTTTAAACTAACTCTGCATTTCAGAATGAAACTAGTGAAAAATTATAACGATTGATATCGAGCACCCCACGCTTTTAGAACAATGACATTCATTTTCTCGTCAGTCATTTTATTCTTATATTAACAGTTATTTTTTACTTTTTAGTTTGATTAACTTTAAAAGCGTGTTTTTAGTGTTTTTAAACTATAATATTTAAATGAGGTCCCGGTACAGAGGATTGGAACTATAGTTCTTACAATAATTTAATTGCGAGTAAAACAAAGGCTAAATGCGAATTTGTCGAGCCAGCCAGGATTCGAACAGGGAATCTCCCGAGTCGTAGTCAGGAGCGTTATCCGTTGTGCCGCTGTTCCACATAGGTTTGAATGTCAGGCACTTTCATTCTACATGGGTTAAATTGCTCTTCATAAGTTAAAATAAAATCACTAATCCTGACGATCCTAATCATGATGAGATAATAAACTTATCAAAATATTTTATTGTCGTCAGGCCTTGACGAGTCTACAACGTTTAAATTAAATCTGATCGCTTAAAGTAGGGCAAAATCGAGCCCAAAGACACAGTCAAACAAACATACAGGTGAAACTAATAAAAGCGTATTAATAATATTAAGTATCATTTTTAGCAAAGGTGATCTAAAAATTGTTCTTTAAGAAGAAAGTTCCATTTCGAAGATTAGAAGGCATAAAATGATCAACCTATTTCCAACCCAGTATCAGTTGTAAATTTAATAAAACTTCAAAGTTTTAAAATATTTTTACATTGTTAAAAAATTGAATATTTATCTAAATACGTGAAGGATTCGTTTGTTTAATTAAAACGAACCAATACATAAAATTATGGCACGAATATTTGTTCAAAATGTTTACTTCAATAATTGAAATTTGGAGTACTTCTTGCAACATAAAAGTGTAGGAATACTTTTCACAAACCGAATCTTATTTTTTTTTTTTTGTGACTAGTTTAGCTACAATGAATGGAATCTACAGATTTTAAAAGTATTAGAATTCTTTAATTCTTCTTTCTTTAAAAATTTGGAGATTTTTTTGGACAGAGTTTGTGTTGTTGTTTCTCGTAAATGAAACAACCAAAAAAAAAATAAAGAATGAATTAGTCACGAGAAATTTAGAGTCACTTAGAATTACAAAATTTAAGTTAATTTTCCCTCTTTTATTGCAATGATATTTATACAAGGGATTTTAATATTTCTTTGACTGATGATTTGATAACGATTGTGTTTAAAGATTCAATATAAGGATTCAAACAAAACTCAGATTTTTGATTTTTTCAAGAGAAGAAAACTAAAAATATGTTTTATATTATATTTTATAATATATTATTATATTGTTTTATATTATACACAAAAAGTTAATAAAAAACCTAATTAATATGTTTAAAAAGTACCTGCAAGACTTCGATATCGGAACCAGAAGGTGAGGTCTTGGGAACTGCAGGAAACATGATGGGATACTAAAAACCGTCACACTGTTCCTATTACCAGTTAGCCCAGGAAATTAAGAAAACAAAATTTTTAATACTGATCCAATTAAATAAGGATAGAAGACCTTATTCTGATTGGTTTCTTTTTAACTAAGAAAACCACTTCTTCACTTAATTTGATTTGATTTATTCAATTAATTTCTTACTAGAGCAACACAAACAGAAAAAAAAAATCCAACTAAATCCTTAATGAAAACCTAAATCCCACATCAAAACAATTAAATCCATAAGGAAAGCCTAAATCCTACATCCAAACTACTAAATCCATAAAGAAAGCGTAAATCCTGCATCCAAACAAATAAATCCATAAGGAAAGCCTAAATCCTACATCCAAACAACTGAATACATAAGGAAAACCTAAATCCTACATCCAAACAACTAAATCCATAAGGAAAACCTAAATCCTACATCCAAACAACTAAATCCATAAGGAAAACCAAAATCCTGCATCCAAACAACTAAATCCATAAGAAAAACTAAAAACAATACTTTGTGAATTCTTATAATGTTTTATTTATAAGAGATTCGAAAATAAAATTTTGAATTGAATTTCAATATACGATAATTCACTTTGCTCTAGTAATGACCCTATCTTCTTCATGTTCATCGGCGCAACAGTTCCATGGTGGCCCAAGGTTGTCTGCCGTTCTGGCAGATTTCGAGACAGGTGATGTTTTTTTAGGGGTAGGGTGTCAGCCCTGTGCTCCACAGTCATATTTGACCGGGACCTAAGGTTTAAAGTGGATTCTAAACTACTAAAAACATCCATGGCACCTCCTGAACTCGAATCCGAAACCTGTGGCACCGAACGACAGAGCGCTAGTCACTCGGCCATCAGGTCCAATGCCCCTGTCTAGCATATTATAAACTCCTGATCTTCAATACCCTATATTATGTCCAACAAATTTTCTAAATATCAATGGCAACAGAAATAAAATGCAGTTTGTCTGAAGAAATTGAAAACAGGATGAAAACTAATACCTTAGCATCTTTAGAATCAGGAACATTACTTCGATGGATTAACCTATTCCAAGTAAGAATTTAAATATTTATGTTAAAATGTTCACAGGGGCCTGATGGCCGAGTGGCTAGCGCTGTGGCTCTCGGTACCCCAGGTATCGGGTTCAAATCCCAGCTTTGCAATGGGTGTTTGTACGGTCTATTTGTCACTGCATTAGAAAAAAATGTTAAAATGTCTTAATTAAGTTCTGAGTTTTGATTCTATTTACTCTTTTATGTAAAAAAAAGTTATTCATTAAAATAATATAATATAAAGATTAGACTGCAACTCTCATTCTACCATTTAATTACTTTTTATTGCAATCTAATTACAGATTATTAATTATAATTTTGCATCTTCTCTAAAAATAAAAGTTTATAGTTCAAATAACGAATTTTAACTGAAAAAAATTATGGATACAAAATGCCTGATGTTCGATTGCAGACAACTGTGTTGTAGAAAGGGGATTATTAGCACATATTTAATTTATGATTGTGTTAAATTAGATAATTTTTCAAATCTACATTTATACTTTTAATCGTAACCCCCATGTAAATTGTTTTTCTAATATTATTAAAAAACGTCATTTCTGGTAGCAGTGTTTTTTCCCTGTAATTATTTATGGTGTCAATAGAGATACCGTTATTATATAAAAAAAATCAATTTTGTTATGTACTTCGTTAACTGCACAAAAAAAAGAAAATTGATCTGAGGTGATATTTCACCATGATACCGTAAATGTTAAGTTTGTTAGAATTATTTTGTGAGGATTTAATTTGTTGTTAAGTATCGTAGTTATAATTTGTGTTTCTAGTAAGAAAATTATAATCTGACAGGTAAATAAATAATTATTTTAGAAATGGTTTTATTCATTTTTTCAATTCCTTCTATTAGCTCACACTCTCCCTTTAAATATATCTTGTTCAAATTTGCAATCGTTAATAAAATACTTTTTATTCATCCACCCAAGTTCAAATACACTTTTGAACTTGTAGTGGATGACACTTGATATTAATACAGTTTTTTCAAATATTAATTCATTCATTAAATTTAGTCTTTTTTTTTTAGATTTAAGTTTGCACATATCTACCAATAGATGGCGCCAGATAAACTTAAAAAATGAATGAAAATTATTTATAAAGGACTTTCTGCAATATAGTGAAAAAAAGTAGGAATCGACTTTAAAGGTTTTTTTTTATATTACTTGTTTTTTTTTTATTTTATTGCCTGAAGATAATTTTATAATATGGTGTTCTCAAAAATATGAGATGGAAAAATTTACGCTAGAAGCGGTTGATTTTAGAGATTATGAGGATAAGTGAGTGAAATGAAGTTCAGTAATGAGTGAGTGAATTATTAGTGAAAATGAAGGCAATGTAGAAGATGAAATGGAGAATGATAATGTAGGCTTGTTTGGTAATGGCATGGGAGAAAGTGATTAAATTTTAATTGATGAATAAATGCATATCATAAGGTTTAGTAATCATAAGAGTTCGGGTAAAAAATGTCCAATTCAGATTAGGATGAGCTTCCTGAACAAATCGCAATTCGTAGAAAGTAAGCTAAATTAAATGATGACATGTGGTATTGAACAGCCTGGTACTCTCTCTCTCTCTGTCAAATACCAAATTCTAAAGAGATAATCTAAATGCCATAATCTAAAGAGAAAATATTAGAAATACTTGACGAAAAGATTGGGGAAAAATACAAATAATACCATCTACATATAAGCAAGGAAGATGTTGTATATGTACAAGAAAAGAAGATAAAAAAAAATATATATGAGATATAGAATATGCACAAACTTCATTTATAAAAGACACCTCAATATTATTTGCAATAACTGTATAAAATAAATTTTATAATTTTTATGAAATAAGCAATTCTCTTAATATATCTAATCTTATTTGCAAGTCTTTATTAAATTTATAAAATAAAAATCATTTGCTGAGGGGAAATTACATTCATGATACCAATGTGTTTTTTTAGATACCTTTAAGAGTTTAGAAGAAATATTTTTTTTTTTTTTTATCATTATTCATTTTATTAACAGAAAAACGTTTTTCTGAGGGTAGAATTGAATATGTGGAATTTTTACGTAATAGTACCCTAACTTTGTTTTCTCCTAACGCAACCTTTCAGAGTTTATTAGGATAAATAATAGACAAATCTAATTCTTGATCTCGATCATTAACAACGCATAATTTCTTTAACAAATAATACCAAATTATACCCCCCCCTCCTACCTCCCCTCCATATTTTCTTTTTAACTATTTTCTTTGTGCTTTTTTTTTTTACTTCTATATAATTTTTGCCCCTTTAAATATCAATCCTACTGATGATTTGTTTGAGTCACGTTGCACTAATTTAAATAATTTTAATTAGTTTTTAAACGGCGGGGTACAATGATTGATTGGTTTGATTTGTCGCTCTACTGTCATCTTGTATACACTTTTGGTTAATTAGACAGGGACCTACATTTTAACGTGGATTCCGAACCACTAACAAACATCCCCGCCACCGCCAGGATCAGAACCTGAAGCCGTACAATAATTGAAGAGATTTACTATAGATATGGAAATTTCGTAGAAAGTCCAGAGTTATTTATGATAAAACAGAGGAACACTACAAAAAGATTAGAGGAACTAGCACTTAACATTAATGTTATTTGCAAGAAAAAAGGCCTGCACAGACAGCTCTACGTTCATTACCATTTTTTTTTTTGTTTTACTCATAAAATTTATGGATATTTTCTTCGGGAGCGGAGTTTTTCGTTTCCTTGACAACTTTCAATTATTCTTAATGGTTAATGGTTTTTTTTTTTTAATTTCTTTCAAGAAATTATTGTTTTTTTTTAATTTTAATTCTTCAGATTTCTTATTTAAACTTAATAATTAAATACTTTATTTTAATTGTATACTTAAATAATTAAATGTAGAATTGTTCTAGGGATCGTTTGGTGAAAGCAGAGACAATTTTATTTAAAAGTAAAAATGAGGTTTTTCAAGAAAAGAAAATCGTATGGAATTCTACAAGTTCTATATTTTTAAGATTGCCGTGTGATGGGCCGCGTCTAAATGTTACGGGTAACTTAAATATCGGCTCTTCCTCAGTTGGGAGAGAAATTGAGAAATAACTTATAAACTATTAAATATTAATACATATACAAAAAAGTGTCAAGATTAAGTGATTTTAATTATGAAGCGACGAACACAAGATGCTTTGAAATGCACTGTACTTGGCAACGAACATGGACCTGGAACTCTCTACTGTCAATTTAAAAAAAAAAAAAAAAATTTTGTTCCAATGCAGCTGGCAAACACTTTGACAGTTTGGTCTTGGATGCCTTAAGGCAAGCGCTACACAGACGTTACTCACCTTGCATTACCCAGGGGGCGCGTGTAACTTGAAGATAAGCCACGGACGCGGAGTAACAATGCCCCCGCAACGCTCTACGATCCTATTAGGACCGGGACCTACGGTTTAAAATGGATTCCGAACCACTACAAACATCCATGGCACCACCGGGACTCGAACCCGAAACCTGGTACCGAGCGCCAGAGTGCTAGCCACTTGGCCATTCAGGCCCCATTTTTATTTAATCTCTTTATAAATTGCCAGTGACTGCAAATCATCGAAACTTCACATAATTTTATTTAAACAAATTCAACTTCATTCAAAATACAAAAAATTTATTTAAAAAATCATTACATAAACATGATAGATTCTAATAGAAATTCATAAAATAAAAATTCACAAGCATCACAAGCACACATCCAAACAAATAATAAATAAATTCTACAATTGCAATAACACAAAATGAGATCCATTGCGCAATAGAGCTCCCAATTTCACTGGGATTATTTCTAAATGAGGTGAAATAAAGACGATTGAGCACGGGTTTAAAATATTACAAAAAACAAATGTTGATTTTTTTTCACCAGCACGTCAAAGCAAAGTACATGATCAAGGCAGACACCACCACCATGACACCGAAGAAGATAAAGATGAAGTTGAGCAACCAGTACATGAAACCGAACAGATGCGGGTGGCAGTAATTTTCAGACGTTTCGTCCTTGAATTCAACTGGAGCACTGTACACCCAATAGCATGTTGCAATAAACCATGCGGCTAGAAACAGATTCAGGACAACGTTGACCCATCCAATGACGGTGTGTCTTTTCGGCCTTCCAGATTCTCTTAGTCTCTTGCATCTGTCCACAAGATTGATGACATTGCTCAGAAGAGAGACGCAGCCGGCGACAATCGCACTGATGGGAATCATCTTTTGCACTGGACAATCATGGAAATACTTAGCGCCTTCGAACGAAATGAATAAAAAAACATTTTCAAATGAAAATTTAAATACAGATTTGTTATTGTTTCTTACATAACCAACAATTAATAGATATATATATCTTCTTCATTAGAGCATCAGCTCCATGATGGACCAAGGCTGTCTATGTCTATTGGCAGATTTTGGGAGAGATGTTTTTCTTTTTACGGGGTAGTGTTCTTAGTTCTACACCCAACGCTCTACAGTCATATTAGACCCGGACCTAAGATTTAAAGTGGATTCCGAACCACTAAAAACATTCATGGTACCACTGGGGCTCTAAATCAAATCGTGGTTATTGGATGCATTAAGTAACTAAACACCTGGCACTACAGTCCATGTTGGATCATGACCATCCGCCTATTGGCAGATTACGAAACAGGATATGTCTTCTTTTTTACGTGGTAGGGTTTGTCAACCCTTACGCCCTAATATGTTAAGTCTAGAATCCACAGTTTAAAAGTGGTTTCTAAACCACTACAAACATCCAAGGCACGCCTGCCATCAAGCTGACTGAGTCACTCGGCCATCAGGCCGTTGTTAATTGTATAGTGATTAGAAAATAAACTTAAAAGCATCCTTTTCAACAAAACAGATGCAATCATTGAATGTATCTTATTTCAGTTTTAATTAGAAAAAAAAATGAAAAAAATACATAGGTATTTTAAAAAATTATCTAGCAACAATTTATTATTTTCAAATTTTACGTTTAAAATGCATTAATTCCTTTTTTAAATAATCAATTTAATTTGGTTCTTTGTTTCTGTAATGTGCGTTTCTAAAATTATTAGTTTTGAAAACAAAGTTCGTATTTATCATTTTAATCAATTTTACTAAAATTATAATATTTCAAATAATATATATTATGAATTAAAAAAATTTTAAAATCCTAAAATTAAATATAACTAGATTTTTAATTAATCTTAAGACTAGAGAATCACGATTTCGTTTTCACATTTTCCATTTCTTGCTTGCATATTACAAAAATTAATTTATTAAATTTAAATTCATTATTTCATTGTGATTGAGATAAAAGATAGAGATAATTTAAAATTCAAAAAGTATATAATTTTGAAAGGGATTTCATTTTTAATAATTCTTTGCAATAATTTTAATTATAAATAAAAAAAATTATTAAAATTATTAATTATAGTAAAGTAATTTTTTAAAATTTAAAAATACATTACTATTAAATTTAAAAATGAATTATTATTGTTTTAAAAAGCTTATGTTAATTAATTTTCAAAAATAAAATGTATTAAATAAGTACTTACCTATAACGATCATGATAATGGGAACAGTAGCGATCACGATCATAAAAAGAGTCCACACAACTGAAAGAAAAATTTGATTATTTAATGTTGCATTTTGAATATTTTAGTCTTTTACAAAATGCATGGTTTTTATATTCAATATTCGTTGACTTAATACGAAAGAGAAATATTTGACGAATGCAAAAAAAAAAATTATATTTTAAGGAAATAGATTAACTTTAGATAAATGTATTGAAAAAAAGTTTGAAATTTACTTTAAAAATGGAATAACGTAAGAAATAATGTATAACAAATAATCTTTATCATCAAATAATAAAAATATATAAATTTAGTATATACCAAATAAATAAAATAAGCGATATTATTCTCGGTAATTTTTTAATTGGCGAGTTTGTAATTAGAGATTTAAAAAGTTGTAACTTGATTTTTACACAGAAAATAACTTTTCTTGTAATTAATAAACATTAAAAAAGTACTAATACAATTATCCTTTCCTTCCTCATTGGCGCAACAGCTCCATGATGGGCCAAGGCCGTCTGCCTACTTGCGGATTTCTAGACAGGAGATTATTTTCATTTTACAGGGTAGGGTTGTACAGTCATATAGACTGTTACTTACAGTTTAAAGTAGATTCCGAGCCACTACAAACAACCATGACACCGCCTGGTTGTTTGTAGTGGCTGGGATTCCAAACCCTTAGCACCGAGTGCCAGAGTGCCCAGGGTCAATGTAATATATAAAAACAAAAATTACAATTATATTTTGTCTTCGATAAATATTTAAATATCGTATCCGTTGAATTTACAAATAATTTTAACAATGGATTGAGAATATTTTGCATTAAAAATATTTTAATATTAACGATATAATTATAGGAGTAGATATGTAGGTACAGCAATTTGAAGTATTATTTTAACAGCATTTTAAATATGTTAAAATGTTTATTCATTAGAGACATTGAAGAGAAATATTCCAAATTGTCCAATAAACTTTATTGCTAAAATATAAATTTAATTTTAAAATATTATTTGCGAGTTTTAAATGGCTTCCCACTAATTAAAAATTTAACATTCCCCGTGATAAATTAAAATTGCTGTAATTTTTATTTAGTTCGTCAAATACTTAAATAAATTTTATAATAATATTTTTATAAACATACATTATAAGGAAATACTAAATTTATAATTAAAAGATAAATATAAAATCTTAAAATTTGTACCAAAATTAAAACTTTTCTGATATTAACCATAGTCAAGAATAATAAAAAAAAAATTAATTAAAATGCATACATACCACTTTCTAAAAGAAATGAAAAAATTGAATAAAGTAAATCTATTTTGAATAATTTTATAGCATATTTATATTATAAATATTATTCTACAAACTTACTTGATCCAATTAACAAAGCGAAGAACGCCATGCAAAATTTGCAACAACCGATGTTTTCTTCTCTGGCTCTCTTGACTTGAGACAAGAAAGTTGGTGGAGATTCGTTGACTGAAATAAAAATTTTGAAATTAAAGCTTATTTTTTATATGTATTGTATTATGTATCGAATATTTAATCATTTTTTAATTCCAATTATATAGCATGTACTATCCCAATGAATTTAAATTAAATTTGTTACAAATTCTACTCTGCCCATGAGACGAAAAACTTTCAAGAAATGAAAAACTTTTTTTTTTTAAAATTTTCGTAAGGTTTTCTACGGATAAACCCAAACAATAAAATTATATTATATGCAAACATTAAAAGCCTTCTATCTTTAATTACATTTGTAATCGTGCTGACTCCTACACACTGGAAAGAGCACCCCTGTGGTATTCAAGAGAAATGGTCAGTCGACCTCGAGAGGAAATACAGCACAACTTACGTTCCCACTGAGAAGAGTTTAGTTTATAGTCTCTCATCCTGAATAGAAATATATTTAATACATCCAGCACATTGGTTGGCTTGCAGACTGCCCCCCAGAGAGGAAGTAAATTTCACGCACTCTACGCGTAGCCGAATATCGGGTTTGCGGCTTAGAAGTGGAATCCTTCCACGAATCTATAATTATCTTTCTTTAAATGTGGTAAATATTGCATGCCTTTAATTGTATTGTATGTTGTTTTTGCATAGTATGTAAATAAAGCTGCAAATTCTCCAACCTGTGCCACCCCACCCAGTCACAATCTGGTTGCCCACCCTGCACACTACATGTTTAGAAACAGTTTATTCATTAATGAAGGGACAGCACAGTACTATAAACTTGTAAGGTGATTTTAACTACCATATTTTCTCCTAGAACGCAATGGCCTTTCCTTCTGAGCCCGTTGGTACACTCTGCATGGAATACAAGATCCACTAATGCTTAAAAAAAAAAAAAGAATCAACTGAGTCGTTTCGTAGTGTTAAAATATATATATTGCATCACCTTTACTTATCCGCAAAGCTGGGGTGCATCTTTTATAGGGCTTCGGTTTGGTTTGTCACTCTACGGTCATTTTTTTACACACTTTAGGCAAATTAGACCGGGACCTACAGTTTAACGTTTATAGTGTTTCGGAGCTCAGAAACTTTTTAGTTTGGATGTAGTTTTGCCAGCTCATTTTTGAACAAACCCCATAAGTATCTTCTTCCTTGAGACCAACAAAAGAATATTCCTACATGTGTCCATTCCAAATTTTGCCCATTTTTGGCATAGACAGGAAGCTTTAGGTTCGGCATATCTTGTCGAAATTCGCACCAATCACCATGAGCTCAGAAAATGTGTACTATCTACCAACCCTTTCGGTCTCTAGTAAAAAAAAATAGAAATAACTTTGAATTCTCTTTCTTAAAAGAAAAGTATTGAGTTCTGTTTATTTTAAAGTCAAATCTACATTGCAGGATTTTTATAACACTTATGTTAATGATATAGTATAAAGAGAGAGAGAGAAAAATAATTTATGATTCAGTGTATCAAAGAACAAAGCACAATTTGTGTACTTGTCGCAATAAAAACCGTGAATACTGAGATTTGTTGCGTTACTCACTGTTAGATTCACTTCCTCTGACTGGTCCTCCATCTTCAACGCTCTGGTAACCATCTCGAGCAACCTGTAACAAAAAATACGATCCATAATGAGCGAAATAAAAATTTAAGCAATTATCAAAACTATAAAGTGTTTTAAAAATAAACAAATTCATGGAATACTTTATTCATTTTGTGGTGTAACTTAATGACGTTTTTCATTTATATAAGAAATACTAAAAGAAAAAAATATTACTCAAAGATAATTTATTTAGTTTGTAAAACAAAAATAAATATTTTATTAAAGTTACATACAGTGGCTCCTAAAAGTGTTCGTACACTTACGAATTTCAATAAAATACTATTCTATGCATTAATAAAAATTAATATTTCCCAATGAGAATTTCTTTTTATTTTACTTTTTGCATTTTATGATTTTTTTTTAAATTGATTTATATTAATTTAAGAAAAAAAATACTTTTTCTTAACAAAACTAAATTGACTATTTTAAGAACATAGTGAATTTTTTTTTTTTAAAAAAAAAAAAAACAAAAATTTACCTCAAAATGTCTTTATACACTTATATAAAATCTACATATTCGTAAATATTATAATATTTCGGCGAATTAGTATTTATATAATTACCAGCAGCATCCAAATTATTTTTAAACGTCTGGGTATATATATTCATTAGTTATTTACAATTTCTGCATCAATGTTCTTCAATCATTATTGATTTTTAATTAGGTTTTCGTTTTGATGTCGTGTAATCATACTTTAATATCGAATACTCTCCTTTATATTTAAATCCGGCGAATGAGGCGGTATTTTCAGAATTTGTGGCAATTATGTGTTGTTGCATTTAATCCTCAGTATCCCGCAGTGGGGACGGACATCCCATGAGCAATCTACTCATGGAGGGATTGAAAGGGGGCGGCTTCTGTTGTGATGAAGAAAGCGTAGGTAGAAGTCTGACTTCTGTTCCGTATCGCTGAAGGAGGGCGGGAACACTTTTTAGGGGGTACATTTGAGTATCGTACTTGATAAAAACCCGGGAAACTCCCAACAGGTAGTTGAACTAAAGAGATAAGATGCTAAAGCACTATCAAGTCATCATCACAAGCGCCATCGAGTCTCCTAACTTTTTGAAACAGTGTCTGCAGCAAAGATGCAAGCGATCAACCCAAATGCTCACCAGCAACACACGTTGCCACTGAACCACAAGTTGGGGTATGGCAATTATAGTGACATCAAAAAGAGAAAGTTGAGAGCTGTGTAATTAGGATCGTTATCTTGGTAAAAAAAAAAAAATGCTGTTTAGTAATTTTTTGGCTTTTTGTAAGTTGACTAGAAATTTCTTTTTAATGATTAAATAAAAAGCAAAATTTTTTTTTTTTTTTTTTTGTCACAAATAAATATCAAATTACCTAGATCTGATTTTTGATATTCTCTCCCTCACAAGGACCCCTACATTGCTATATTTTACTGTTTCAACTAAGTTCATGCGATTAAGTTCCTCATTTTTTTTTTTTTTCTCCTTATAAATATACGTCCAACGAATTCAAAAAATGGTAAATTTGCGTTCACCTGGAAATAAGGCATTCCAATATGTTTCGACTTATTTATCATCGATTTCGTAAAGAAAAGTCTCGAATACTATTTTTTGCACTTAAAACAATTCACACAGAAAGCCCATATAATCCTGCTTATATGAGCATTTGCCGAACAGTTTTGAGGAAAAGTTTCAGTGAAATCAGTAAAAATTTTACATCACTCTTTATGCGGATTTTTCACATTTTATAGAACTATAAATCTCTGAACGTCAAAATAACATTGCAGAACGACCTTTGTTTTTGGACCTATTTTCTTCTTTAAAGCATTTTATCACTTGCACAATAGAATGGAATACATTTACTAAGTTTGTAATATTCCGAACTATTTTACCAATACTATGATGAAAAATGATCTATTTTCTAATGCTGTTTGTTGTTTCGTACTACTATGATCCCTTTTTTGCCTGACTCGTGGCTCAGTGGCAACGCATACAAATGATGAGCATTAGGGAGGAGGTTCAATCCACTGGCGGCTTTATTGTAGACACTGTTTCAAAACGAAGAGTCTCTCGATGGCGTTTGTGATGTTCAGCATCTTGCCTCGTGAGTGGGACTACCGGGTGAGAGTTTTCCATGTTTTCTCCCCTACGATACGCAAATTCGGGATAGTTCCCCCTAAAAGTCCCCCCCGGAAAGCACTGCCCTCCTTTAACGATACTTAGCAGAAGTCAGACTTCCATATACGCGTGCTCCATCAAAACAGAAGCTACCCCTCTCTTCTCTCATTCCCTGAGGGATACGACAGCATACTATATACAAAATACCTTTGCACGATATTGAATGATTATTGGTATGAAACGAAAATTCTTAATTAAATGAATGTATAAATAATTTAAAACATTTCAATGTCTCGTAAATTAAAATGACAAACTGTTCACACAAGTACACTAAGTGGTTTTTACAATACGTTTATACTTTACATAGAAATATGAAATAATTTAATTTAGCAGTTTTGCAGTAATAATATAACTAATTACGTTTTTTTTTACGTGATATAGCCTAACCTCTAAATATTTTTTTTGTGAATTTTTCCTTCAAGAATATAATAAGGTACAATTTTGCTCATCAATTAATAGAAGATATGCATCTTATTTCGAGATTCAGAATATAAATCACGATAAAAATTTCCTTCTTTTAAATTTTCCTCAAAATTATTGTACAAGATCATATGTATAATATAAATTTTATTATATTATTTTTTCCAGACCTAATATGAAAAATGCTGCTTTAATGATTTACAAGTATTTAATGGCATGCTAATATCTGGAGCTTTATAAACATCATTTTACTTTCATTGACCCATAAAAATACAACTAAAATTCAATGGCATTATTTGACTTAACTAAATAAAAAAAATCCTTTTTTCCCACTCTATTGTTATTTTGTTTCAATTATTTGGAATACAGTTATTTCTATTTTAAATATGTAATTTAATTATATAAGCCTTAAATAAGTTGAGAAAGAAACTAAATTCAGATGTGAAAAGTATGCATAATTAAAAAATTACATCTTCGGATTAAAATTTAAATTCTCACTGAATTTGAATCCTTTTAATAAAGATTTGTTTTTAAATATAGCTTGAAGACATTTTTATTATGAAATATATTTTAATTACATTAAACCAACTTAAAATTTGCATCAAAAAATTATTCTAATTATTCTATTTTCTGATCATTAAATTTTTATTTATTATCTATTTATATATTTCTAAAATATTTAAAAAAATTTATTTGTATACTTTTTGTTTTAAATAGGTAATTTAACTAAATAAACCTTAAATAAGTTGAAAAAAAAAAACTAAATTCATTAGTGAGAAGTGTAAATAAATAAAAGGTTATATCTTCACATTAAAATTTAAATTCTAACTCTATTTGAAGTCTTAAAAAATAAAGTATTTTTTTTTTATTATAACTTGAAATTTTTTTATTATGAAACATATTTTTAATTACATTAAACCAACTTAAAACCTTCAAAATAGTTTTTTAATCATTAATTTTTTTTTTTTATTATCCATTAACATAAATACGTATATGTCTGATTTCTAAAACGTTTTTAAAAATCATTTGTATAAGTTCTGCTTTTAATGGCATGCAAAAAAGCATACAAATGATGGATTTAATGGCATGCCAATGTCTGGGAGCTTTACAAACATCCTTTTACTTTCATTAACCCATAAAAAACATTCAACCATTTCCCTGATATTGTAACTTTAATGGCAGAGAAAGACACACAAAATACTACAACACAAAGCTTACCCCTTGCTCGTTTGAAACGAGTTTATCCGTACTCCGATACATGACGTTGAGGCCTTCAGGTCACGTGACAGCTGTTACTGGTTAGCCAACTGGACAGCTGTTACTGGTTCGATTGGTACACCAAGCAGTCAATTAAAAATATTGACTAAAAAAGGGAGTTTTTTTCACTGTGAAAAATCAAATACAGAAATTAATATCAAGAAATTTATACAATACGACTTTATTTTTATTTTTCAGTAAATAACAGGAAAGTTCTGCATTTATTTAGAGTTGTAAGATTACTTCTGGGATAGGACATTTGAGCATTACTAATATGGCCTTGTATCACGATACGTTATATTGATACATTAAAGAATAATTTACAATTAAGTACCTCAAA
>BPLR01004932.1:0-20576 GCA_021605095.1 Caerostris extrusa
ACAAAATAATTTGATGGAAAAGAGAGAAGGCCTTAAACTTCAAAATATTTTTCAATGTTAATTATGTGGACAGATGCTTTAGAAAAAATACCTTCTCGATTTAGTCTGAAGTTGAGAAATTATATGTTCAATGTGGATTTGCTGATTTCTGATAAGAGTTTAAAAATTAGTTCTTCAGAATCCCAGAAAAGAAATACAGCCAGCCATAGATTTACTTAAAAGGAATAATACAAAGTGCCAGACAATTTTGACACTCTTGAGTGAGTAAATGGAATGATAAATATTAAAAAAATCTTCATTATAAAACAGAGTGTCTATTTCATTAACATTTATGAAAATTAATTAACAGAAAACTGTTTAAAAAAAAATTAAAACAAATTTAAAAAAGATTTTCAATAACTAGCTCATATTCAATGCAAACATAGCCCACCAGCACATTTATATTTCTAAACCAATTTGCAACAAAATATTATAAATTTTTAAAATTTATTTGAGATTTAATATGATTAACATATTTTATTAGTAATAATCTTTTAGACAGACAATAATATTTAAAGAAATTAATACAATACAAAAGGTGGTTTTGAACTTCAGAAACTTGCATTATTAAACATATACATTGCACTTATAATCAATAAAAATATACAATATTTATAATGCTGCTTTATAACATATTAAATAAAATGCTAATCACTAATGTTTTTTAATTTTTTTTTTTACAAATAAAATATTTTTTTCTTGCTATATACTACTCACTAGCATACCTGATAATGACAAACACACTTTAAGGGTATTTTAAAGTCTTCGACATTACATTTTCTTAAAAAAAATAATATTGAAACACAATTGCACTTCATTTAAAGATGGCTTCACTTAGATGTTTACTCAAATACATATAATTTATCATTTATACAAAATAATACTCTCATAATATCTTACAATAAACTTTCATGTTAATTAAATAAATTTTTAACATTTGACAAAAATAAGATAATATTTTTTATTCACAATTTTATGTAGAATCTTGCAATATATAGAATCTTATTAATATAGAACAATGCATAGATTAATATATCTATACAATCTATTTAAAAAAAACAAAGAAAAATTATAATTTAGGTTTAAATAATTTTATTAAAAAGGGGTAGGTTAATTGCATTTTTTGTAAGTATTTTTTTATAATCCTACAAAGATAATAACACGAAAATATTACCCAAGTTAAGTCTAAAAATATTTTCAAGTATTTTCTTCAAATATTAAAATGAAATTAAAACAACCTTCATGAATTATCGAAATATAAAGTTTTGGCACATCTTATAATATTCAACTTAGCTTTGGAATGAAGAACAAGAAAACTGTTTCAATATTTTCATTCTCAGCTGCCCACTAAATTCACAACTTCATATTAAAAATACAGCACAGGCATGTTTTCTATCTATCAGTTTTTGTGATAGAGGCAACAGGTGAAGTCACTTTGAACTACTTGCAAACATTAGGATGTGCAATTGAAGAGCATTATGGAACAGGAGAAGTGAATGTTGATAGTCCTTCATCTATTATAAGGGACAACATATATTGCAGGGAATATACCCTTTCTTGCACCTATTTTGCCTCTCCACCAATTTTTGTCTGAGCGATTGAGAACGGTGATAATATCTCCTCGACGAAGCTCTAATTCTCCATTTTCTTGTGGTTTAAAATCATACATGGCTTGTACCAAAACCTGAAAAAGAAAAGCATAAATTTTATAAATAAAAGCTATATATAACTTTGATTGACACTTACATGTATCCTATCAGTATAAAACTGAGTAATATGGAAAAATTTATTAAAAATTAATCACTTAAAAAAAAAAAGTGCTTTATTTTTAAGAAGCTTAATTTTTTTTTTAATTTTTTTTTTTTTTTTTAGTGACTGAAAAGATGAAATTATATGTAAAATTCATTAGCTTTGTATATAAATTATATAACATCACATATATTTTGACTAAATATTATTTTTTAAGTTCATAGAAAAGAAATTTTTAAATTATAGCAACAAATTTTAAATTATTTTTAAATACAGTCGCCAATCACTCATGAAAAATCTAGATTTCTTTTTGTAGCTTCCCCTCTCTTTTCTCTGAGATATTTAAATGAAAAAATATATTATGCAAAACTGAAATTTTTAAAAGTTAACGTATTACTTTAAATAATACTTCATTAATATTTCAAAACATACAATCACTAACACTTAAAACTATAAAATACTTAAATGAAAAAAAAATGTCTGGACCAAATGGACCATCTTGACATCATGTCTTGGTGCTCTGTTACATGCCAACTCCAAATTTTCATAATAATAAATGCTAATCTTTTCTTCCTCCTCCTTATAAATCAAGGTGTATGCACAAATTACTATGATATTAAACATTCTACTCTCCAATCTCAAAGTGCACAATCTATTGCTAGTGGCATAAAGTCAATAATGTTTTTTGTTTCATAGTCATAGATACAATAAATCCTGTTCCAAACTCGATCATCCCCTTATGAATAGGATGGCTTCCTTAAAATCAATGATATTGCTAACTTTCCATGCAATCTCCTGCAGTGCAGCAATGGATATCACACAATTCAAACAAATATTTCAACATGCCATAAACAAATCTCTAGTCCTTTTTCCATTTCCAGGTCATCACCAGTCAGCAGTACGGTTATTTTCTCTTAAATATTTTGTGACAAGAGATTTTTACTTACAAGGCAAAGTTGTTAACCTTGTGGGCCAACCCACCCAACTGGAGGATCAGGCCTTCAAATTTTATAAACCCCTTTGAAGACAGCTGGCTATACCTTCAGACACTAGGTACTAATTTTAATCAACTTTTATGATATAAATGGGCTACATTGGGACTAATTTTTCACATCTGTTCAGCACATTGGTGAAGTGTTAAAACTTGCAATGAGCAAAACTAAGATTGCAATTTATCACTGGCCAGCTACATCAATAACATCTTTCATTATTACCAAACCTAGAAATCTCCTCTCCCACCTAAAAACAATGCATTTTGTAAAGTAGAAAAATCTGCTACTTTAGCATAAGTTATGACTTTATTAGTAATGGGGAATTTATAAAGAAAGTATTTAACACAATGACAATTTTCTGAAAGCATCACATTTTGGACTTTGAGCCAAGGTATATAAAAAAGGAAATTTGAAAATAACAGTACATTGAGATAGACAAAGAACTACATAAATCAAGAATCCCCCCATCTAAATCAGAGAAGATAGATAATAAATAAAAGTTTGAACTGTTGTTTAATTAATTGTTGTTAATTTGTTGAAATAAGTCTAAGTTTATGAAATGATAAAATTTTATTTAGCAAAATATTGCTTCAATTTTAAAATAATTCATAATTAATTTAAAAAAATATATGATGTATAAAATAATTTTTAGTTAAGATAAGCTTACCTCTTCTTTTTCAATGTCTTTCAGTTTTACATCATGAGACCTGCTCACAGTAGCTGTTCGATGATAATCAATCAATTCATTTAAAGAATTGAACTTTTTTACCCATAGAAAAAATTTACCTTGAGTATCCCTAAGAACTTTAAAATGTTGAATTCCATCACCACACCTATTAATAGTAAAAAACAATAATATAATTAATTTTATATCTAATAGAAAAAAATAAAACTAAAATTATTTACTAAAAATTTAATTCTGAAATTACTATTAAACAAATATTTTCTGCAGATTAAAAATAAAGTATGCAAACCTTGCCTTGAATCATGATTAAAACCAATACTTAGCTTTTATTTATATTTTTAATAACAAGAGATTATTTCATACCCATCCCCTCTTAAATTTACTTCATAATTTTTTATAAACATAAAAATATGCATATTTTAGTTAATTTCAAAAAAAGTATTAAAAAAGTTATAGCTGCATAGAAGATTATAATGGAATATTTTTTATTTTATTTTAAAAATTATAATTGCGGTTTTTAATGGAATGATGGACATATAACCTGATCAATGATTTTGCAAAAATTAATAAACCACTAAGTTTAACGGATTCAAACATATAAATGCAGAAGGGATGAAAGGTAACTTTAGACAGATTCTAAATATAATAGATATTTTTATTAATTTAAATTTTATATTACAATGCCAAAAGAAAAAAGTGGATGAAAAGAATTCAAGTTAACAAATAAATTACTTTCTTTTAAAACTGCTTTGCACTGCATATATCTGACTAGCACTCTAACAAATAATAGGTTTGTCCACTTCCAATTTAAAATGGATGTTTACCTTTCAACCACTATATGTTTACTATGGTGCAACTAGCATTTATAAGTAAAGAGCTGGATCAATTTGTATCTTTTTTTCTTAGATTTAAATTTTTGTAGAGTGTATTGTTTTAATTTTATTTTATTTTTAATTTACAATTTCTGCTTAGAGACATTATTATCTGGCTTGCTTAACAGATCAAATCCTTTTTTCTTTCATAACTATTTTTTCTGAATTGACACAACATTTTAGTAAATTTTATTTGCATAGATTTCTAATAATCTAATATCTAAAAAAAATATGTAATTGAAACATTTATTTATTATCATGGTTTTAAAATTAGTTTGTTGCCAATTATTGAACTACAGGAAACTTTGACTAATAAGAGATAAATAATTTTCAAATAATGTATCCCATTTATGTAATAATATTGATAAACTGTTATTGTTGCAATATTAAGATTTAAATAAAATCAAATAATTTATTTGCATTATGAAGAACAATGAGAAGTTCTTTTTGAAACTTGATTGATAATTCTTATGCAAAATATAAAATATTTTTATTACCATTAAAAAATGGCACAAATTTAAAAGGAATTTTAAATTTATTACAATGAATGTAATTATTATACAATATAATGGGGTAAAAAACAAAAAAAAATTATTTTTTGCCCTAACATGAATGTTGTTGATGTAACCAATAAATTTTATTGCCAGCAAAAATGTCATAAAAGCAGAATTACCCTACTCATTTGTTCTGTTTCTGCTAATCTTAAGCAAAAAAAGCACAGATCTTAAGTGAAGGTTGAGGATAGGTTCATTCATATTTGAATATATTTTAGGATTACTAGATCAAAATAGATAAATAATTTGGTACTGTTTGGGGTAGAAGTGCGAAATTTTGCCAATTTTTAGCAGAATGTAGCAAGGGATGAATTTTGGCACTGTTTTGTTCAGATTTTCTAACCCTCTGATAATTATCAAAGTGCTATGATGAAAAACAAAAATTTACACAGAAATTTTAAAGAAAAAAACTTTTATAATGTAAATCTAAAATAAATGATATTTGCACTTAATTATTTTTTAAAAAATGCTAACAATTAATAGCATGGTAAAATAAAAATCAATTATTTTGATTTCAATAATTGTCTTTTATAATAATGGAAAGAAAAAGGAAGGGGGAGGGGCATTCTAATTTAAGATGAACAAAATTTATATAGTAGTAGAATAACTGAAAGAGAAGTTGAAAATTTTTTTATCTTTGTCAATAAAAAATAAATGGTAAATACTTGACTTACTTAACAGAAAAGAAAAATCTCCTGGTGAACTTTCACTAACCCTTATTAGAAAGGCACCTTCATGTTTAGTTAAAAAAAGTAGCTTTTCAGCATCAGCTCTTGATATGCCGTCCATAATACCAACTAAAGGGTAAAAGAAATAAGCATTTATTTTCAAAAAAAAAAAAAAAAAAAAAAATCATAATAATTATGGAATTAAATTTGGTTAATGAAATAAGTTATTGTTGAATAAAAATATAAAAAAAAAAAAGACTGTTTATTAATCACAACAATAATTATTACAATTTAGAAAAATATTTTATTTATAAAAATTCCTTTGAAAACGGAAATATATTTAAGAATAATTTTGATAATTACTACTACTTTCATAAATAAGGCTCATTTATTAAAAAAAAAAGGACAAAAAAGAACCTTAAAAAAAAATTTAGATTGAAATTTAATACTTTATAATAAAATATAATAATAGACATATACTGTGTCTTTGTGTGCTTTGTTTGGTGTATTACATTGCATTTTATTTTAAAGAATAATGTACTTTATATGTTATACACTATATTTCCAGCCACATTGTAACAGACTACAAACTCAAGTTTTGAAACAAAAAATATAATTTTTTAAATGTTAAAAAGGCTGTGCAGAAAGTTCATACTCATGATTTTTCATTTCTATATAGTTGCTTGGAATGAATCCTTCTTTACTATCAAGCTCTGCTCTGTACCAATCAGAATCTTCTATATTTAAAATCTGAGGAAAAAAATGAAAAATTACTAAATAGAGAAAAAAAATTAATTTTGTAATTGAACATTTTTACAACTAAATAACTAAATGTCTATGTGTATTCATTACTTGTCAAAGAGAAATCACAGATTCAACATTTAATGAAAAAGTTCTTACAAGATACAATCTGCTAAATTATGTTTATGACTGTTAAGGAAATTTAAATCTATGAAAGAAAAATTTTAAATAAAAATCTAGAGAACACAAATTTTAAAAAGCCTTTTTCTTTTTTTAATAGTTAGTTAGTCACTACTCAACAGCAATGGTTGAAATGGTTAAATTCTTAATGGAAAAGTGATTTATTTTTCCCAATAGATAGAAAAGTTATGTGAATATTAATTTGCAAGTTGTTGTTCTAATGCAGCTGGCGATACAGAGACAGTTAATCGTTATGCCATAAGCAAGGGCTGCACCAAGGTTACTCATTTAGCACTACCCAGGGGCACGATAGCTTGAAAATATACTAAGGATACAAGTAACACTACTTCACAATGCTCTACAATCATATTAGACCAGGACCTATGGTTTAAAATGGATTGTGAACCACTACAAACATCCATGACCGGCGGGACTTGAACCCGAAACCTGCAGTACCGAGTGCAAGAACACTAGCCATTCTGATATCAGGCCATCCTCGGGCTCTTTTTAATAATTTTTTACATTGCATATTCAAACTTTTCATATATCAATCAATGATCATGGAACAGACAAAAATTTATGGTATTATTATTTGCACCATCATACACTTCATAAATTGTGCATTTAATTGAAAAATAAATTTTAAAAAATAATAAAATTCCGTTGCTTTCATTTAAAGCAAAATTTATATCATTTCCCTCTGCCGTAACATTTCTTTAAATAAGAACTGTAAAATTAAAAATATTCTTCTCTTAACATATTAGTGATTCTAAAAACATATTTGAGCAATTCTAAAAATATTCCTCCAATTGGTTTTTACATCACAGAAATAATCTCGCAATGATTTCGTAGCATTAATGAAACTTGCATTTGCAATTCTTAAAAAATAGGGATAAACAATAACATTTGCACATTTATACTGAATAAGCAAATTTATTAAAATACAATAACATTCCTTTAATTATTAAGAAATTTGAGAGAGAAAAATACAGTATAACTAAAAATTTCTGAAAACTTCACAATTTTTAAAGGAAATTAAGAAATTCTAAAGACTTTATGTAGGAAATTTAAAGCTACTTGATATCATCAGATATCTAAGGTACAGAGAGGAAGAGGTTTAAAAAGAAATTAAGAGGTCGATGAGCAGAGGAGGTTGACAGGTTGGACAGGAGGTTGTGAGTGGAAGAGGAGGTCGACATCTTTTATTAAAATGTTTTTAATAATGCTAAAAATATATTTTTGTTTTTTCAAATATTGCTAATTTGGCAATTATTCTTAAAAATGAAAGATGTCTTTCTGCAAGTCAACAGCAGTGAATTGGAAAATTCATACCATTTATGTTACAGAAATTATATTGAAATTTCTTATCATAGTCTTTACCTTCTTTACAATAAGACTTTTATATGGGGGAAAAAAATGTGCAACATAAATGCAATTTTCCATTGAATATTTTTAAATAATGTTGAAAAAAATCAAATTAACTAAATGTAAAAAATTATGCTCAGTGCAATTAACAGAAGTCAGTAAATGCTTTAAGATAATCTTCACTTGGATATAATTTAGAAGTTTGCATATTAGAGTGATTACAAAAAACAACATTTATAATATCTATCAAATTTATTTATTGCATGCAAACAATTTAGGAAGGAAATATTTCTTACTTTTAAAACTTGGCCTTTCCTAAAACTGAGTTCATCTTCAGCTGTAGCATTAAAATCATGCTTGGCCACAGCCTCCATTTTAATACTAGAGGAGCAAAAATTAAATATCAACACAGTGTTCAAATGAAAATAGTTTTTTTATTATTATTAGTTTATCACAGAAACTCAAATACTGTTTTGCAATTTTTTTCTTTCAAATGCACGTCAGCTATTAAAATATAAAGCATAAGAAAGCTAAATACTAAAATAACATGATACAGTATCAAGCTGTGGTGAGTAATAATCTCAAACAATTCTTGCTAGAGATGACCAGGATTGCGTAAAATCCTGAAAATGCATAGCCAACCAAGGGGCAATCGTGAGTCATTTGTTTACACTTGGTTTCACTTTTTGCAGACAGTTTTTATAATTTTTATGCATATTTTCTCCACAGTAAATACAAAAAATTTTAAAAAATTCTGTATTGTATCAAATAAGTTAAATTAAAAAGAAAAGGTTAATGTATAAAAATTATAATATATTTACCCTAAAGGAGAGAACAATGTGATTTATTTTATGATAGAAATGTTTACGAAAGTGTTAGTCGTAGTTTTGTTTCTATCTTAACACTATATTTATACCTTTTATATCATAAAAATAGAATAATATAGTGCCAAATAACTTTTGATATTTAATTGCATAATGGTAAAAATATTAGATCATCGAAAGGTTGTAAAAAAAGATTTTCTTTTTGTTTTTTATTCTTAAGTATGTTATTCCTTACAAAATATGAACTGAAATGAAGTTATTATATGGAAAAGTTTTCAAACAAATACAGCGCATATAGTGGAAGGAAAGCGTGGAAATTAAGTTAAAAAAATATGAAGCCACAAAGAAAACCTAAGCAGCAAAAAATTCATCTTATATTTGATGAAAAAGATAGGACGTAAGATATTGTACATATATATGTGAAAATCATAGTCAAATTAATTTTAATATAATTGTATTTTCTTTTTCTGAGAATAAGTGACAACTATGACTGTTTTTTAAAATGTGCTTAGTTTTAGTTAATTAATCTCCCTAATAATTTTTTATTTTACGTATGTCTCTCTGAATTCTAAATTATTTTAAACCGTACTACTCGTGTTTAAAATAAAATATTTTTTTGAAAAATATGTTGATTTTCTTCTTGATTGTTATGGCATTATTGAAATAATATTTACAATGCAACACTTTTATAAATTAAAGTCAATTTGGAGTTTATTCCATACTTTAAGTAAGTTGACAAGATCCCTATAAAAAAATAAGTAACTGCGCGTTTTTTTTATTGCTTGTAGTGTAGTAAACTTTGACAAACTTGTATAGTTTAGTTTTACCTATGTATTCTGCATAAAAATTGTAAAGATTTAATTTTTCATAAAAGGAAATATCTTTTATAAAAATACCTTCTGTAATATAAATTTATATCAGAAAAGCATTTAACCAAGTACTATATGAAAATTAATTTTGTGTGCTATTAAATGATATTTTAATTTCTAAAAGTTGTAGCTATATATCAAATTGAAGTATTTGCATATAATTAGGTACAGTTATGTATAAAAATTTCGTTTTACAAGTTTATCTTGCTACATGTTTTCACATAAAATGATTGTACCACTGCTATAATGATATCTAAGTTATAACATTAATTATTTATAATAGTCATTCTGCAAAGTTTCTATTTTCATAGCCATTTTCATATATAAATGTTTATCTAATAATTCAAAAGTAAATGCTGAAAAACAAACTAACTGTATGTTTAGTTGACAGATAAACAGCCAGATAATTTTAAGTATGTATTCTACTATATTTTATGGAATGAAATTCTAAAATTGCCAACATTCCAAAATAACACAAAGTTAATTTTCTTTTCCTTCTAGTTTCAGCAGCAGCCTTTCCTCCTCCCTTCCATCCACTAATCAAATGGTGAAAAATAGCAAGTGAATTTTTTTCCCTTGCCAATTTACAAGAAACCAAGGAGATTGGGTTAACTCAACCCATTTGGTGAAATCCAGTCTATAAATAAGAATAGGAAGGGGCAAAAATTCCATTAGCATCTTCTTTAGAACACTCCCTCAAATTAATCCCTTTAAAAATGTTTTTATTTTAAGAAAACCTTTCTTTTCTGTAATCGGTTCTATATTACTTTAACTCGCATCACTTGTGTTTAAAACACAAAATGCTTTCTTTAAAATATAAAAATATATATTAAATAATTATAGCATCATTATTTAAATAAAATTTACAATATGGTTAATTCATTTGTAAATTAAAATTCAACTTAATTCTGGTTATGTTTATATGCGACCATTTTCCAAACCTCCTATAATAAGGAAATAATAAACTGAGCATTTATTGTTAAAAAATTATAATTTAAATTAGTGTTCAATATTAGTTATTTAACAGATTTCCAAGGCATATTTAATATACATCAAGACTTCTCTTTTGCTCAT
The DNA here is from genome assembly GCA_021605095.1 of Caerostris extrusa. Lineage (NCBI taxonomy): Eukaryota > Metazoa > Arthropoda > Arachnida > Araneae > Araneidae > Caerostris > Caerostris extrusa. The sequence goes on from BPLR01004932.1 coordinate 10,613, forward strand.
ATTCCTCAGAATTATTTAACAGAAGTTTGAATATTAGTTATCATCCAAATTATGTATAACTTGAGTCCTTTAAAAACAGAACAGAAAAAAATATATATATATCTGATACATAAAATTACAAAACTAGAAAGTAAATGTTTATTCATTTTTTTCCCCTGACAAAGTCTATACAACAGATAAATTTATATTTAGTTTATTCTGAACAAAGGAGCACTGTTTGAAACCTGAAAAGGAAACCAAACTAAAAATTTCTATGTCTCCTAGGAATTGGCTTGATAAATTTGTTTGACATAAACTTCTTCCATTGTATTACAGTTTGTAGATGACAGCATTATAATTGTTAATTTTAAAAACTCATTCTGTTGCAAAATCTGGATACTGGTAGCAATTTGCCTAATGGTGCATTTTGTGTAAAGTTGAATCTGTTACATATCTGCCATTTCAGTGGCTCACTACTTTTATTAAAGTGCCTTGCATTTGAAAATAACTTCATATTATATTCAATTATTTAGAAAGATGGTTTGATTATATTGAAGGAGGTTTGTTGAAAGGTGCCTTTGAATATTAAATGGTGCATTGTAAATCTGTTAAACAACCAATATTGAATACTAATTTAAATTGGGAGAGGAACTTTTGTTTATTTCACAATGTATTCAGTATTTTTTGATAATTGTTTCTTGAACAATGAACTTAAAAATTATATAATTTTTTTTTTTAATTGCCATTAAAAAGGGGTCAATATTTTATATATCAAGTAAAATTAATATTGAAAATCAATAGATACAGGATATTAAAAATTATAAAGATTAAAAATGAAGCTAATTATACTTATTATTTATTTAGGTATTAATACTTCTAATTTATTAAAAATTATTGCTGTTAAAACAGTTAATAATAAGTTATGTAATTTTTAACTTTTTTTTTCTCTCCATAAAGGGAATATCTGACAGGATTTCGAAAAAGAAATTTGCAGCGCAAAGTTAAGAAAAAACAAACACTTGATGCCATGTTAAAAGAAGAAAAAAAGAAAATAAAAAAGAATGTACGTTGTTACTTTTTTTACATTTTTTAAAATATGTTTAATGTTTATATTAAAAATGGGTTATTTGCTATGATGTCAATTTAGTTTTTATGTTAAAAGTCTTTTTAACTATATTGAATATTTCCATTTAAATTTATAGTACTGATTAACTGGAAACTTTTGAGGAAGAAAACTATATTAAATAAAATATTTTAGGTTCTATATTCTTATATATTGAAAATATTTATTATGTTTTATGTTTTAAAATATGCTTACAACAACTTTAAATTTTAATTTAATTATTTTTTATAATATAATATAATTATGTTTATTTGTATTATGAAGAATTGTAGAATTTACTTTAATTAATTTCAAGTATCATAATTTTTTTTTTTTTTTTTTATCTAGCAAAAAGAAGCATTCCATAATGCAATTATTTCTCAAAGGCAAGTTCCAGGTAAAAAAAAATTATATTAAATATTTATTTTATTACAAATATTCATTTTATTTAATTTTAATGGCTGGAAAGTGTATCAACAACACAAATTGTAAAATAATAAAATTTAAACTTATTTTTCATTTTATATGCTGCAAAGAATATAATTTCTATTGCTATGGAATTTTTAGCATACAGAAAATCATACAAAGTAATTGTTTTATAAAGTATTTATCTGTTGTAAAGAACCAAAACAATAACATTCTTCTACTTTTCTGTATATTAATTAATAATCCATATTTTCAACATTAATATTTGTTTCTTCAGATTACAAAGACTTTCAAAGTCAAATGTAATTAAAAATATAATTAAAACATCAAAATTACTTTAAAAATTTAAATTAACTAATGCTAATTTCAAGTTTTTAAATATTTCTTTTTTTTCTACAAAAATTGTAACATGTATGTTATTGTAAAAAATCCAGAAAAGAGAGGCATAAATTTTTTTTTTTTTTCCTACTCATAATTACAGGTGATGGCGAAGGATATTAATTATTTTAACGAATAGTATGAGTTTTTTTACATCTTCACTTATGGTATATAATCTTTTTTTTTTTAAACATAGAAAGAATGGGATTTCATGTTTTTACTCATGATAGAATTATTGCATGCATGTTAGCACATTATTGGCACTCTTCCTTTGAGTTGTTGGCTCTGGTAATTTTGAGTGTTGACTGGTAATTTCTACATGTTCTGCTATATGACATGTAAATGCAGAAAGGAAGTTACTCTCCAAAGTTCTTTTTAAATAAAAAAGACAATGTCCCTCTATTGAGAAAGAAAAAAAGTTTTAAATATTGGATAAAAATGCAATTCTTAGTTAGCTTTGTATTTGATTTTTTTTTTTTTTTATATGAATGAGTTCATGTTTTTCAAAATAATTCTATAACTTGTTTTTATCAGCATTATTATTATTATTTTTTTTTTCAGAAATTCAACATCTTCTAGAACCAGTAACATATGATCTACCTGACCACACTGTAACTGTCAGTCAAATAAATAATATGGATTCTTTAAATGCTTCTACAACCATTGATATGGATCAGGGAGTTCCTGCTGTTACAGCTGTTGGAAAGACTCAAGATGAAGTTGAAAAGTAAGCTTGGCCATTTTGTATTCTCAGCTTTATTTCATGCCTATTTTAGCCATGGAAATGTTTTATTAAAATATTTTTTAATAATTTAAAAATATATGAAAAGAGAAACTTCTTTGTTTATTTGAGACTAAATTGGATATAATTTTATTTACAGCATTTGAAAAACTGTTTTGTAATTTTTGACAGTATTAAAATTAAATTTTTAGTTTAGTGCTTTAAATTAGTTATAAAATTGTAAGAAAACCAATGTTTTCAGTATTTTTGCTTTTAGATGTTACCACAAAACTAGATTAAAAGTGTAATTACCTTTTGATTAATATAACTGATCATTATCTGCTTGTTTATTTAAGACATTATAAAAAAATTAATATGATTAAATGTAGCACCCAAAATTTCATTTGTATCATAAATATGACAGGTATGCAGAAATCTAAAATGAAAATAAATCTCTCCCCTTCTGATTGTTATTATTACAGCAATGTCTTATGTATGGTAAAAAGTAAAAAGTTATATCTAGTAGTGCACATGCAGAAAACAGGATTGATATGAAATTTTGATTAATAAAATTAATTTAGAGTTTCAGATAATTGTCAGAAATTGTTTAAAATTCCTTTAGTGGTTATTAAAAAAATACCCATTCAGCTACAGTATAATTAAATTATTGAGAAAATTCTTGATAACAAAACAGTTTCCCATTTTTGGCAAAATTAGTAAGAAAAAAATTGTTGATCGTTGATATATAAGTAACCATATCTCAGTTTTATAATAAACTAAATAAATAATTTAGAAAATAGCTCATAACAGATTTTGATATAATTTTTAGTAAGTCAAAGAATTAAAAATGTACACAAATTAGTTTTGTGGATTTCAAACCCAAATGTCTCCAGCAAGTTAGTAAAGCATAATTAAATGGGAAATAGCTCTCTTTACAGGCAATGTTCAAAAGATCAAGATGGAGAAAAATAATCTCTGTAATAAGCAAAGGGAACTTTAGGCATGTCGACATCAGTGCAAACATTAAGCAGAGATGAAATTCATGAACATGTAGCATCAGGATGGCAAGAATTTTTGAAAGCATGAATTCCAATACCGTTAAAAGTAAAATCCACTAATGTTATGACAACTAAAAGATATGTTATTTATATTTCCCTGAAATATGCCTTATAAAAGAAATAGTGCTAGATAAAAAAAAAATGTATTGATGACACAAAGTTAAATGCCATACAAAATGCTAAGAATTAAAACAGTTAGGAAAATATAAATATTTAACCAAAACTATTATTTTATTTTGCATTAATAGTGACATAATAAATATTTATTGGATTTAGAATATCTTTTCTGGTATTTATGAAATTATAAACTGAGTTAGGTAGTGCTATAAAAAAAAGTGTATAAGAGAGAGAAAGCTGTTTCTAAATGGGCTGTATAGTATGTAGTTGTTAACTTTCAAAGTGATATATTTTCAAGAAATAAACATAATAAATGAGACTAATAAGCAATTTAAATTATAGATTTTAAAATTTACAATAATGCCATTTTTTCTTGTGTTTTCCTCTGTACCCTATTTACAATTCTTATTCACTACTTATTAAGGTTATTTATGTGGTTTATGGATAAATAATGAGTTCATGATATATTGATGGAACTATAAATAATCTAACAGATATTTTTGATAATTATGAGTAAAAGAAAAATATATTCATCTAAGATTTCAATTATACTAAGTTTTATGCAACAAGATTTGTGTGTTTATGTCTTAGTTTAAAACTACAATGTTTTTATTAATATAATTATTTTGTGTTTCTTAGACTTCAAAACTAATCAAGGATATGAAAGCAAAGAGGATCAAAACTTTGAAGAAGAGTAAGGTGCAGTTTGAAGCCAAGAAAATGCAAAAGAAGAAGGACAAGCAGAAGGCTAAAAGTATAAAGAAGCAACTTGCAAAGACCATGAAACATACAAAAAAGAAGCACAAGAAGAAAAATAAATAATATTGTTTCACAATTTTTGAATAAATAAAGAAATATATTTATTTACATTTGCATACTGTTTATTAACTTTTGCTACATAAATAAATGTACATTCAAATGTTGTAATGTAAAAATATCAAAAGCTGTAAAGTATTTTTAAATAAAGATTATTGGGCTGACATGCATATCATTTTGAGCAGAATAGTGATATTGGTTTTCTTGATTCCCAGACTGTTTCGTATCAGAAAAACATGGAAAGCTTCCACCAGGCAGCTTGACTGTCGATTCGAGATGTTTACACACTTTTTCGCAATCACTGTCTGATCTCGTCGTTTTTTTGAAAGTGGTGGCTGTAATGCTACCGCTAGATTCGAATCTGTGCTCTCCAGCTCATTATCTGCGAGTGTAGCTATTGGTTTAAGAGTTGAACTTCTTCAGTATATTATCCTGTAATAACATTAAAAATCGTTTATTATAGCAATATAAAGTTTAAAAGTGAATGAGATAATTTTAAATATTTTTTCTCATGCAAAAACACAGAATCGCGATGCAATGTTCACTAATCGTTCATTCTATTCACGTTCATTTTAACACATCGTTCATTAACCCTTGATTTTCCGGCGGTCATCGTTTTAATTTAATGGTCCCATTGTAAATGTTTATTTTAACAATGCAAATAAAACTTTTAGATTGTTCCAATCAAAGATATTTTCCCGCATTAATCGTTCAAAAATTTTGCTGTCCGTGCGATTAAAAAAAAAGTTAGTAATTTACAGTGATTTTTAAATTCAAAATCCTACCTCAAACAGGTATTATGATAGTTGCGACGAAAACGTCCTAAATGAAATTTTTTCGCATCTTCTGGGCGTTTCTGTTGCAATTATTGTTTTTAAAGCCGAGAAAGAAACGCGATGGTGATAACATGCATGAACAACTCGCATCAACAATCAGATTGCACAATGTGAACTTTCTAGGTTTTCTCTGAAACGACACTCAAATGCGAGATGATTACTACAGTTAAAAAGATTGATGTTTGTAAAAATAGATGGCACCTCTACTAATGATGTCAGATAAAGTTTTTTTTTTTTATTGTAATTGTTAGTCATATTCTAGCAGTTTTGTGGCTCGTATGTACATAGTTCTATCATGTAAATAAACTTCTTTTTTATATACCTAACGAAAGATGCTTCTCTTTTTTTTTTTTTTTTTTTGATAATATTTACCTATTTATAGTTTACGTAAATTCTCGTCAACGTTGTGTGTTGTGGCTCATCCTCAATGTTCTGCAGTACGAGACTGACATCCCGTGGATAGTTTCTCATGGGTGGAGGTGAAGGGATAACTTCTGTTATGACGGAGCACCCATAAGTAGAAATCTGACTTGTCCAGAGTCGCTTAAAAAAGGAGGTCGGTGCCTTCCGAGGACTTCTTCGCATTTGCGTATCATATGCGAGAGAACCCAGAAAACTTTCACCAGACATTTTGACTAATGAGGCAAGGTGTTGACAATCACAAATGCCATCGAGCCTCCTTGTTTTTGAAACAGTGTCTACAACAATGCCACCAACTTATTGAACCTCAGTCCTAATGCTCACCAGCGGCTCACGTTACCACTGAGCCATGAGTCGGGCTAACGTTGTTTATAAAGGTGATGAACCTTGATGATTCCAACTTTTGCCACGGTGCTTACAGCATTAGAAAATGGAAGAAGTTTATTTTTAATGTCAAAATAATTACTGAAAATATTAAAAAATGTGGTAAATTTCTTTTTTGTCTTTAAATCTCGAAATGTTTAAACCGAAATTACACTGATATTTAAATAAGCAAAGAAATAAGGTCATCTTGAATTTAATTTATTTTTTATATTCGTTCTTCCTCTTCATTGGGCAACAGCCTCATGGTGGGCTAGGGCCGTCTGCCTACTGGCAGATATCGAAGTAAGAAATGTTTTCCATTTTTACGGGGTAGGATTGTCAGCCCTACATCCAAAGCCTACAGTCATATTAGACCAAGACCTACAATTTAAAGTGGATTCCAAATCACCAAAAGCATTCATGCATCACCGTGACTCGAACCCGAAACTTGTGGCACCAGAGAACAAAAACATATCTACCTTTTTAAATATATATATTATTATTATTTATGTTTTAATATTTATTTATTATTTTTGTTATTATTATTTATTTATTATTATTATTTGCTGTATGTATCTATAACAATATTGATATGCATGTCATAGGGTAGTAAAATGTAATCAATTTCTGTGGTGATCCGCATTTTTTCGGAGATGCACTCACCCCAAGAGAAAGTGTTATTAATTTCATATACAAATACATACATATATATATATCGTTAAATAAGTTAATTTTTGAATTATCTGATGGGGCGCGATGATGAAATGGGACCCTTGAGCGAGGGTAGAGAAGATGCCAGATGAGAGGGGACCCTCTGCGAAGCTTTTTGACAAAAGCCCTGCAATTGAAAGAAAGAAATTATTTAAAATAATGAATTGAAGTAATAATTTTAATTTAATTAATATATATATATATATTAATTAAATATAATACACATATATATGTATATGTATATTACATTATATTATATAGGGCCTGAATGCCGAGTGGCTAGCGCTCGGTACCACAGTTTTCGGGTTCGAGTCCCGGAGATGCCATGAATGTTTATAGGGGTTCGAATCCACTTTAAACGGTAGGTCCCGGTCTAATAGGGATAGTAGAGCGTCGCGGGGGCATTGTTACTCCCGCTTCCGTGGCTTATCTTCCAGTTACACGCTCCCCTGGGTAGCGCAAAGTGAGTAACGTCTGTGCAGCGTTTGCCTTAAGGCATCCATGACCAAGCTGTCTAAGTGTTTCCAGCTGCATTAGAAAGAAAATATATATATACTAGTTGACCTGGCAAACGTTTTTGCCATATACATTATTTCTATAAAAATTTTTTTTTAGTTAAATAAAAAAAAACTAACTTACTATAAGTGTGTGGAAATGTGGTTATGATTGGAAGAGGAATGGAACGTTATAGACAATGACGGCCTATAAAATGATAATACACTAACCATTTATTTACATTTCATCCTTTATACTTTATTAAATTAGCAAATATATATTAAATTACATTATATAATAGCTGTATATACATCAAAAATAGTTATTTACATATTTACTACTAATTATGGCAATTAAAAATATTCAACATCAATCTCTAAGTGCAATGGAGTGTACAACATTTTAGGGTTAGTCCGTCTTTATTGAACAATAAACAAATCCGGATAGTTTCACTATTACGCGAACATGCCACGTATAGCTGTCCGTGGAAACACACAAAGCCCAAATCTAAGCCACAAACAGATATCGGTTTCTGCGTTAGAAATCCACATTGTCATTGCGGAATGCCAATTCCAAGTGGACATTGGAATACGTTTGAATTCAATTGGCACATCTGTGGGAATCATAGGGGTTCGTGGCAGCAATATATTTTCGCCTCGGTACTTGCCTTTCAAAATGGTGGCTTCTGATAACGTTTTTCATTAATTTTTACTGACTAATCGTGCGTTCCATTGCACAGCCCTGGTGGGTTCAATGATGAATCAAAAATAACCGGAGATCCAACCTTTAATTAAACGATGCGGTGGCATGCCTGGCAAAACTAATGAATTCAAAAAGTCAATTGATAATTTACAGCTTCATTGGCATCGGAATTTGTATCGATAGATTTTGTGACACCAAGTCCCCTGGCAACAAATTGTTGTGTCTTGAACTTCGCCAAACCATCGACGTCCACATTTTTTGCTGCCAAAATTTCCTCTTTCGCCAACCAATCAAGATTTTTGAATTGCATACATCGGGGAAATATGGTCGATGAGATTATTTTGCGAGTTTATGATTAAAAAGGAAATCTGTCGGCAATTTTGTATGCAACCAGTAATTTCACACAGCAACTTTTCCATCCCCAATATCTAACAGTTGTTTTGATGAATCGTTTCAGCGATGGATCTGAAGCATTTGAAAGCGCATGTTTACTTTCAGCGGTACTTTCAACATTGCCACAGTGACGCTGATTTTATGCAAGCGTTGATCTCATCAGTGTACGTGTTGAACGTGGAATGACAGAAAGTATTTGCCTAACATCACCTGAAAGAGCAATCATACAAATAGTTGCTTTGTTGTTTTTTATATCCATCAATGTTCTGTTTAATGTCTCAAGCGAATGTTTGTGTGCCATAGTGCATTCATCGCAGGTGATAATTTTTACACTGTTTCAGCACTGTGGCCATGGACGATTGTTTCTTTATATTGCACACTGAATCTGGGTTATTTTGAATATTCAGTGGCAGCTTAAATGCTGAAGGATCTGTTCTGCCTCCATCTAATAAAGTGGCTGCAATCCCAGATGATGCAACGGCCAATGCGATGGCATTTTTTGATCGTATCACGGCAAGAAGTAGCGAAATGAGAAATGTTTTGCCAGTTCCACCTGGTGCATCCAAAAAAAAGAATCCCCCCTTGGACTGCCGAAACTGCCAGCATAGTGCGGTCGTAAATGGTTTTTTGTTCATCAGTCAGTAGTGGGACAATGCTAGTATATAAATATAATCACTAACAGTCATAACATTTTACGTTATCTCTCTCTTTCAAAATAAAGTTTATGCTTTCGAATTGCAAATAACACTTACTTTACTGGAATCCCAGTTTCGACACAATAAAGTAAATTTCAACACAATTACACTCGTAAGATAAAACGTAACAACAGCCATCTTTATTTTTCTTAGAAAAATAATAAAGTTGCCAATTTTGTTTAACTAAACATTAACACACGCTACACGTGTAAATATAATTTAATGCTACACGTGCAAAGAATATAACTTAACAAAACATTAACTAAAGACAGCTTAAGACATTAACACGTGCTATACGTGTAAATATAATTTCACGCTACACGTGCAAATATAACAGCATTTGTTCTCTTATTATTTGCTTTACCTTTAACAATGATAAAACACGTATATTTATTTAACACGTAAATATTTCTCTTTTAAATTAAAAATTATTCCCACAAAAATGTTGTGTATAATATATATACAGGTAAAGCAACGGCCGTTGTTGGCGCGAGTTCACAACACGTGTTGATTTATATAAGATCACTTAAAAAATAAAGCCAATTAAAGACTTTAATTTTTTGTTTAAACGCACGTGCTGTAATGTCATGAATAAAAAAATTATAAAACAGTACATTGTTACCGACTACATTGTTTTGCCAAAGAAATTTTAAAAATATTTAGGGGTGGGCCACCCTTATCACTTAGGGGTTTAAAAAATAGATTACGACCGATTCGCAGACCTACCAAATATGCACAAAAATTTTCATAAG
>BPLR01004933.1:0-85417 GCA_021605095.1 Caerostris extrusa
TTAAGCAATTTAGATGTGTTTTTATTAATTCCCATCAATATTAGTAGTAAATATTTTTGCATTAAATTCTTAAAATTTTTTATCATATTATAGCAAATATGTTTTAAATAATTTTGTAGTAAATGCTTCCAAATTTTTAGAATTAAAAAGTTTTTATTTAATAAATTTATACTACGTCTGTTATGTATTTACAATTATTGAAAAATTCGAATTCTTTATTAAAGAAAGTTCAGGTAGAGATGAATTTCATATAATTAATAGTTATCTATAGGTTATGATATTCTGTAGCATAATACATTCATAATACAAAATATCAATTGCCATTTATTAAAAGAGAAGAAGTTAACCAAGAATAAAAAAAAAAAAAAAAAAATAAATATTTATTAGCTGGTCTTTCTGACAAATATATTAATCGAGGAAGGACCCAAGAAAAAAGAATCCCATCACTATTTATCCCATCCATATTTAATAGCACAAAATATTTTGCATTATATTTCTCGGAATAATTTTTTTCATATTAAAGCAAATATTTTTGCAGTAAATAGTTTTTGGATATTATATTAGTAAAGTCATTATTTTCAAAATTAACTTGAGAGTTAAAATTAAACTGAAAGAATATACATTGTTCTATACAAACATAGTTTTCTATTTTTAATGCTATTTGTGCAAAATTTCTGTATTCATATATTGAAACAAGATAATTTGAATCACTATTTGTATAGATGTCATTTTTTCTCTAAGGAAAAAAAAAATTTTTTTTTTTTATTCCGGTTACTTTTGTCATGAATACTATGTTTAAAATTATTCTACTTAAAACAAATATCTTTCATTTAATCTATGTTCCAGTGGAATTCTTACAATAGGTAAAATCTATAAAAGGAAAGCATTAAAATATTTTAATATTTTGAGTAATGTGTAAGTCAAGATTTATACTTTATTTCTAGATTAGAATTCTGCTTTTAAATAGATAGAAATAATAAAATAATTGCACTATAAAGAAACAAATAATATTCATATCTTATGCATATTTTCATTTCTTTTAAAAACTAATAAAATCTACAAAAAAATTAACTTTCATCATTTATTTTCTTATAGTTCTACTGCTATTTTAAGTACAAGCTCATTCAAAATATTTTACATTGTTAGGTTTTTTTTTTTTTTTTTTTTGGTATTGTATGTTATATGTTTTCAGCTGTTATATTTTAGAAAAAAAACCTTTAATGATAACATGTATAGCTGTTTTTTTTTTTTAATTATCCTTTTTGTTAATGTTTTTCACGTAGGTAAACACTGTTTTCTATTTAAGTAGTACAGTTTTAAAACTGTCTTGGATAAATTAATCTAATCTACATATATTTTAATTGTAAATTTTGTAAAAAATGGTAAATTAAAAAATTGCTTAAAAAAGTTATTTGTCCCTTAGAGAGTATTAAGGGAGTATTAATAGTATTAGGAGAGTATTAGTAGGTTATTAACAGAATTAGTATTTAATATAATAATATTTAAAATTTTGCTTATTTTCTTCTACGCATTATTGTCTTATATAAATTTCACCATTTTTCAATTTCTTTATATATCTTGTTCAAATTTTCAATCGTTAATAAAATACTTTTTATTCATCTCAAGTTCAAATACATTTTTTTTAATTTGTAGTGAATCACTTGATGTTAATACAGTTTTTTCAAATATTAATTCATTAATTAAATTTAATTAATTAATTTTAGTTTTTTATTAGATTTAAGTTGCATATATCTACCAATAGATAGCGCCAGATAAACTTAAAAAAAAAAAAGAATTAAAAATTATTTATAAAGGTTTTTTTGCAATATAGTGGGAAAAAAGTAGAATTGACTTTTTTTTTTTTGTATATTACTTGTTTAAGTATCAGTACATGTAATCAGTTACTTCAATTCCTTACATAATCCATTATCTTTTAAACAAAAAAAAAAAAAAAAAAGATATTGATTTGCTTAAATTTGTTTTATGTAGTATCGTTATACTTGTAAAATATTTGCACTCAACGTATTTTCTTCTAATATAATTTGTATATTATAAGATAATCAAAAATATTTTTATAAATCTGAGGAATAAATGATGATTAATTTTACTTAATTAATTTACTTCTATTAAATAATCTGTTCTGTTAATAATTTATAAATGTTCCACACTCGTTTCAAACCTATAAAAATAATTACTAAAAGAACTTACATCATTAAATGAAGTATCATTATCAGAAATAATGATTACATTATTTAATTGAATTTGTTGATTAACTTTAAAATAAAAAAAATTACTTACAAAAATAGATAAGCATTTTCTTTGTAAATGCAGACAGTATTATGAATTATGTGATTTTCTCTAACAAATTATTAATGAATTAATAATAATTAGGCAATAAAATATTATAATAATTATAATTAATAAGTATGAAAATTTTGTTATGAAAATTATTAGGCAGATCAATTTTTACACAAAGACAATATTTTTCTTGCAGTATTATTTTTTTTCATAATAACTATAAATGTATCAGTTTTGTTCGAATTACTATTGTTATTTTGTTCAATAATGATTCGACAGGATCAATACTTATTCTAGAAAATTTTATATAAGGCAAGAATATTGCGCCATCTTGGGACGAATATTCGAATTTTTTGTTATTGTGGCGAATTGTAAATATTAGTGAATATTTCAATTTTTTTGTTATTGTGGTGAATTGTCAATATTGGTGAATATCAGAATTTTTGTTAATATGACGAATTGTCAATATTGGTGAGTATTTGAATTTTGTGTTAATATGGCAAATTGCCAAAATTTATGAATATTTTAATTTTGTGTTAATATGGCATATTATCAGTATTGGTGAATATTTGAATTTTTATTTGATGAATATTGCAGTTACTGCTTTGAAATAAGAGTTGATAAAAATAAGATTAGCGAAACTGAAAAACGTACGATAAAAAACAATATATAAGATTAGCGAAACTTAAAAAACTTATGATAAAAAAATATAAGATTAACGAAACTGAAACTATAAACAAAAACTAAATTGAAATTGAAATGTGCATAATTTGTATCTTTCCGTGTTTTCTTCCATAATAAACTAAAAGGAGGGGACAGATACTTCTAATAGTCCTGCCAAAAAGACAGCAAAATCAATTCCATGTATGGGCATCAAAACTTGTAAATGCTAAACCTAAAAGTCTCTGATGTAAAAAAAAAAAAAATATATGACAAATAAAAAAAAGAAGGAAATTTAGATTTTTTGATGATACTTTTTCTTTCTCTAGCTATCGAATGACTTTCTTTCCTGGAACACTTCATAAACATAAAAAACAACTGCAAATTTGTTGCATGCCGGACACAAATGTGATTACCAACACAAACAACAACCTTCAAAGTGGATAAGTTAATCAGGAGCAACTTTTTATGCCACTCGTATTTCGCTAACTGCGATGTAATGCGCTCTCGAGAAATGCGAAAACAGAGAAACTGTCTTCGCATTTCCACGTTGACGGTAACTGGGTCGAGAATGATGTGAAACATACTTTTGATTGAATTTAAAAAGTTTGGATAGTCACTTTCAAATTCAATAATTCATGAGGACGAAAACAAGGTGTTTTGAATTTAAAAAAACTTTTTTTTTTTTTTTTTTTTAAACAAAGCAATTTAATTTCGCAATTGCGTGTTATAAGAATATTATTATTATATTATGAAATGCCATTATGTATTATAAATTAAATAAATACATTAAGTTAACTGCAAAAAATTAAAAAGTAATACCTATATAGCCTGATTTTAGGCTGTATCTTATATAATATTCAAAAAGTTTGGCATATTAATTGAAGGTCCTCAACGAAATTTCTCAAAAATAACGCATTTTGTAGGAAATTCAGCATGATCGGTAGTTACTATGCATGAAATTGCTTTTTCCATTTACATGATACTACTACGATTTAAAACTATATGTAGCTCTAAACACAAACTCTAAAGTAAGAATCGAATGGGATCTTAATTTCCTCCTCTAATCTATCGAACTTAATTTTCAGCTATGGATTTAACTTGTTGTCATGATGCGGGAATGTCTTTCATGTCCTCTGCATATGTCACGTTAAAACCGGTTACATCTTATTTCAAAAACCCCAAAGCTATTCACCATAACACTTCAGCCCATAAGGAAGATTTTAATTTAAAATACATTCGTTAAATAGTTTTGTATTGCCCTTAGTAAAAGAAAGAAAATTACTATAAATCAATTGGAACAAGCGATTGTTATAATTTCTTTGGTCAAAATGCATATAAAATGAAATATGCACATAAACCTATTTTTCAGAACAAATTAAGTAGTGAATTGATTTAAACGATAATTTAGCATTTGGTTTCACATCTCAGATATCACCTGTTTATAAGGGAAAAAAAAAAGATGATGCACAAAATAACATTTAATAAACAAATAACATTTACAGAATGAAACTTTTCTTTTAAGAATAAAAAAAGACATATTTTTTTACACTTTATGTAAATAGTGAAATGAGAGATGGAAATTTATTTGAAATAATAATACTCAGTTCTATGTACTCAAATCTACTATTATAACCTAAAATTCAAAACAAAAAATATTGCTGCCTATGATTTACTGAATATCTTACGAGGTCGTAATAAATGTCAAAGAAATCATTTTAATGATTTTATCATTTTAATTAATCATTTAATTTTTTTTTTTTTAATATAGTGATTTTCAGGTAATGAACATCTGTTTTTAAATGTGTGATATGGATAACAAAGTAATTAGTATGACGAAAATGGGCGATTCAAACAAACAAATTTATAACTTGATTTAAATATTTAATGTATTTACTCAGGTACTGTTCGAAAAATAACTGAATTAAAAAGGCTAGAAAAAGATGGAACAAAAAAGAAAACATTTTTGCTGTTCGTCCAGTAATGATAGTTTAAGCATTGATAAGAATGATTTAATAATATTTAGACGTCAAATGAAACGTAACAATTTTTGGTAAGTCATATTTTTATAAAAAAGTGAGATCATCAACACTAATATACGCTTCACAATATCAAAGCATCAAACTTTTGCAGGTTTAGCGGTTGTCTGACTTCCGGGCAATCACTTTTTAAAACTTGAGCACTTATCATTGATTTTCCGTTACCAACAATACAATATGCATCAGCACCAGGTTTTGGGAACTTATAAGATGGGTATTAAAAGACTAAAAAGCAACTCAGAATGACATAACAATTCAGGGTGGGATAAGGATTTCCTGACAGTATAAACAGAAAGTACCACTCAGTGAAAAGACATCCGTAAATGAATAAAGGAGTTTTTATTACTAAATGTATTACATCAAGAAAAATAATATGGTCAACTATGGATGCACGCCAAAAAGAGAAATACAACAAAGGGAACTAAGAACTCTTTTTTTTTTTTAAATCCTTCAGATACTGCAGCTGGACATTCCAGTAATATGGGCTGGCTCATATATTATCCTAGGTGTCTTGTTCATACTTCACCTTCATGTCGGAGTTCGTATATTCATTCACATCTCATGACGACTCTCGGAAACAAGACCTCTCAAATAATCTCTGGTACAGATGTCCAAAAGCATATCGTTGCGCATACAAGCATCATTGTATACGTGGCTCACCTTATTACACTCCGCAACCTATCAACCAACTGCATATAAGCTGATTCTTCATTCGTATGAGCAGTAATTATACTACCATTATCCAGAAGAGTCCTTTGGGTGTACACTAAAGTCCACACTTGTGCAATCCGTCTGAAAAGTATCTCCGACCCTGTATTGCTTTGTGATTAGAATCGTTTAGAAGTATCTCTCACCCCTCTTAGAATTTTGCAAACCCAGTGTTGAGATTCTTGTACATGATTAATTTAATATTTCATATTTGTACTGGGTAATGTATCAAACCTATCCTTTTTTCTACTAGGTTATTATTGACTGATCTAGATTGTGATCTCTACTACATGAACAGATTCTTTCAACTTCCCTACCGTCCTTGGTAGTGTTGATATATATTTAAAAAAAATGCTTTTAGAGGTTTTTCCTTTTTATATTTTAATATACACTTCTCATGCTATAACCTTTTTATGTTTAAAAAATTAATGACAATTGTTGTTAATTTTTTTATATGCCATATTGGTTGTTTTGAATGTATATAGTCTTTTTAGTATATGTATTTGAAAGCTGCCACATCCCCAGGTGTTTGGGGCAAAAATTCCAAGAAAATCTGTATACGGTTGATGCTATCTTAAGAGAACAGCTGGAGTTGGGTATTTACGCCGGAAATAATATGGGAGCAGCCCCCCGAAGAAGCGACGATTAATTGGCTGCATCCATTTTCAGAGCTTCTCTCTGTCCCTTGATAAAATTTATTTAATAGATTTATTTACAGGTGTGCTCTTGGCTCTTCCGATGTTTGACCGCTGAGTCGTGTGAAGAGATGCGAAGGATCATTTGACACAACATGAATTTTATCCGATAAAGGGGTTATTGGAAAATGACTGATGTATTTCGTGGGGTCAGGGTAACACCCATCTATGATTTATGCAAAGATTTTCCCCTAAAACCAATGAAAGTCTTAAGGCGCTCTCTTGAATGCTGTTTCTTGCCTGTGAGACAAAAGTAAATCATGATTAAAAGAACTTAGAGTTTGATTGAGAGAGAGGGAACGACTACTGGAAGAATAAAAGTATCACTTGTAAAAATAGAACTGCAAAATATGAATAGCATGGAGATGGAATGTGATTGTGGCACACACTTTGCAAAAGTGGAAAAAATTACAGATACAGAGAATTGAGAATTATAAAAAATGAGCTCAAGTCCCAAGGAGGCAAAGAATCAAGCACTGGCATGATAAGGTAGAAGATAAAAGGGGAAAAATAGGTATACCAAAGTTCATGAGGTGAGGCCATGTCTTCTCCTAGCTAAAGATGGTTCAAACTACTAAGGAAGTCCTCCCACTACCTGATTTATTTGGCTCAAACCCATCGTAGACAATCGAATCGTTATATTTAGTGACTTTTATATTTTATAATCGTTTTGATAGACCCTTAAGCCTGGTGTTATAAGCCTGGAATAGTTTTAACGTTGTTCAATGGAGGTTGACTTCTCCAAATAACATTTGTCCCTTAATATGGCCTTTTCAGTAATATTTGTTTTAAGAAAGCCGAACTCTGTGTACAAAAAAGTAATAAAATAAAAATATTATGGACAAAAAAAATAAATGGACAATTTTTTGGACATTCAATGAGAAAGACAACAATGTTTAAATGAATATTTGAAAAAGATGTACGTTTTTCTTGTCGTTCATTCCATCTTCCTATTGTTTGTATAATATAGTAATAGTTTATAGTGTAATTAAATTTAGTAGCCCGTTAACAAATCTGCCTTCTACTATTGTCAATCTTTTATTACAGTGTAATTTTTAAAATAGTGCATTTTCATTATAGTAGTATGCAAGTCTGACTACCGAATGAGTAAATATGTAATGATAATGTTAATAGTAGTTGTGCGGTAGTCAATATTCTGAAATTAATTTTTCCTTGGGTGTACTTAATTGCCTTAATTATAAAATTAACCTATATTTTTATTTTATCTATTGCTTCACATATCTATTTGGTGTGTGTGTGAATCCATACATACCGTAAGTTTTCTGGTGCTATGTCAGATATGTGGCGATTGGTGTGTATATATTAATTTCGCTTTTATTGCTTATTGAGGTACGATATCGCGAAAATACATTTAGCAATTGTTTTCTTTTGTCAAGTAAGTATAAAACGGGTTTAAATATTAGTGTTTAGAAATCTACTTAAAGTATGGTATTGATTAATCATTAACTATAAATAATTATTTTGAGAAATGTAGGTAGGTAAATGTAAAATATGGTAGTTAATGGTAGTTAGTGAGGCCTGAATGGCCAGTGGCTAGCGCTCTGTATACCACAGGTGTTTCGGGTTCAAAAATGGATGTTTGTAGTGGCTTAAACTGAAGGTCCCGGTCTAGTGTGAAAGTTACTCAGCGTCCGTGGCTTATCTTTTGCCTCCTGGGTAATGCAAAGTGAAGGTAACGTTTGTGCAGCGCTTTTAAGGCATCAAGAAACTGTCTAAGTGTTTGCCAGCTGCATTGGAAAGAAAAAAAAAATGATTAATTAACCCAAACTTTGACTTGTTTAGATTTTAAAATAAATAACATGAGTATTTTTGGTTTATTTTGAACATAAATTATGCAATAAAAAGTATACGTCATGGTCAATAAAACAAAACTAGTTGTCACATTTATTTTGACTTATTTGATCCCTTTATTCCAAAACATAATAAGTTGATTTTCCAAAAAAAAATGTTTACGAAATCAGAAAAATTAAAATTTTCTATTAGTAATTCAATAAACAAAAAATATTTAAAAATAACTATAATGCCAAAAGGAATATTTATATTTCTTTAAAAAGCTGGTAATCCTATTGATACATTTTGTGTTTCATTGTAATCACAAAGTTTTGTAGTACATTCATCAATTGTACTAGTAATCAATTCTATCTCGGATTTCTTTAGATTAACTTAAGTCTTTGATAAATGATCATTTAACTTTGTACTATTCATTTTCTACGTTTAAATTTGCTGTAAAATATTCTGATCATTTTATAGAGGTCTTAAACATTAATGCAAAATTTAAATCTTGCAAAATGATAATAAACATATTGAAAAATTATTCAAATATTAAATAAAAATAACATTTACGCCTAATTCATTAAGAATTTTTAAATAAAATAAGAATTAAAAATTATGTATTTTTAAATAGTAAACAAGTGTTTGTTAATATATAGCTGGCATTAAAAATGAGTTATATTTATTATATAAATTTTCAAATATGTGTTAAAAATGATGTTTTAGTTTTTAGTTAATGTATAATTTAGATTAAATTATTGAAATGGAATGAATTTAACTTATTTTGTAAATAGGCTGGTCAGGTTAATTTTAATCAAAAAATAATGCATGAATTTCGATTTGTAAAGTGTCATTTTAATATAATGTTTATGTATTAATATCATGTTTAATATAAGTTTCATTTAAATTTTTATAAGAAATAATATGAAGCATCTCCTTTATGCCACTAAAATAAAACGTTTTCAAATCATCGAGCAATATTAAAATATTTTTATATATTTTTGTGAAAGTTATTTATTACATATCATTATTATTTAGTTATTATACTTTACCATGTAGTGTTATTGTGTTAGCAGGTTAAAGACATCAGAAAAATTTGTACCGAACTGAAAACTGTGTTCTTGATGAATCCGATGTATCTGTAAGCTCGAAAATTTTTTTTTCGTTCTTTTTGAAGAAGATTCTACACCAGGTTGTTTGTTTGCAATTTTATTGTCATAACATGGGTGCAGTAGAACTGGCTTCAGTGGTGTACTTTGGAGAAAGTGAACCCATTCCATAATAATGTCATTCATAATTTATATTATAGTAAACGTTCTTTTAATCCGGCATTAAATGATTCGGATTTTTCCATTATCCGATTGAACCGTTCGCTTTAGAATTTGATTGATTGCTTGTGGATCTAGGCTACAAACAGGGATAATTATTTTATAGTCACTCTCATTAAAGATTATAAGGTTTGTTATTTAAAGATAAAATAAAAAAAAAAATATTCGGTAGTACTTAATATTAATTGCTGATGCGTAATTTTGTTATTTAAATATATGCCTTTCGCTTACAAATGTTACTTTATAGTTCTAAAAGTCCATTATTATTATATATTTAATTAGCATTAAAATTCAACTAAAATATTCTTTTATCGAGTTATCTGTTTGCCACATTTGAGAAATGTAATATGTAATCTGCTTTAGCTTTTATTTAACAGAATTTCATATGAATGGTTTTTAAATATAAAGATTTTATTGTTTAGTATGAAATCAAAGTTAATTTACTTGTTGCTAATGGTAATTAAAATTATTAATGGATACTTATATCTGAAAGAAAATGTACTAAAATTAATAATTGTTATTTATATTAAATTAATTCAACGCATTTAAATCCAATAAAAATATGGTTTATTATTTTTTCCATGAATTTTAAAAATCTCTGCATAAAGTTTCAGTGATACTATAACATAAATATTTGAATAGAAAGTATATAACGTTTCCTGCGAGAATTTAGATGACTCTTAGATTTTCTGCTAGAATTTCACATATATAGTATATATAAGGATATATCTCAGTTAACCTATAACAAAATATTGACTGTAGAAATAAATATATGTAGATATATTTTTTTTATGCTATATAAATGTTCTTGAAAAATGTTTTGCTGCTTACTACGTAGAACTCAAATAAATCTTCCTGCTCGAAAATAAATATTATTCACATAAACCAGTTGCATAAACTTTATATATATTTAACTTCAAATTAAGTATGTGCATATATAAATTTTATGGAATGTAGTATTTATTGAATCATTTATAATTTTATAAAATTAAACATTTCAAAATATTTGCCACTATTTTTAAATTTAATATTGCTTAGTAATTAACACGCGTTGGCATCTGCATTAAATAATTTATTTTAAGTTTAAATATTTGATATTTAATTGTCATATTTACTAAAATAAATATGCTACTCAATTTTAATTATAAAATTCTTTATTTCTCTTATTCTATTAGATTCAATATTTTTTAAGAATAATAAATTTTAATATCGAATCTTTTTTAATATAAGTCTATTTTTAATTTTTTCACTATTTTGAAATGTATTCAATATTTTGAAAATTACATGGTATAAATTCTGTTTTTGTTTTCAAATATTAAAGCGAAATTGCCTTAGTTTAAAATTTGTAGTAGGAATATTTTTAAGTACATTTAAAGCAAAATTATTGATACCACTACAAAAAAAATTAATTAAAATTTATTAAAATTTGAATGTTATACATAACATAGGTATCATAAATTAATAATATCATTTCAGTAAAATTTATACATTTTTGTATTTTTCTCAGTAACCATGTAATCTCTAAAGGCTGTTAGAACTTTGAAATAGATGAGCAGATCTGTACCATCAATCTTATTCTTCCGCCTAGTATATGACGATCAATCAAGGTTTTTGAAAGTCTTTTATGTATATCAATGCATTTCATCTTGTTCTTTGTTCTTGTTCAATAATCTAATTGGTACTAAAATAAATATGCTAATCAGTTTTAATGATAAAATTCTTTTTTTTCTATTAGTTTCCATATTTTTAAGAATAATAAATTTTATTATCGAATATTATTTTCAATAAAAGTCAATTTTTAATTTTTCAATATTTTGAAATGTATTCAATATTTTGAAAACTATATGGCATAATTTCTGGTTTTTTTTAAATATTAAGTTTAAAGTTTTTTTTCAAGGAATATTTTTGAGTACATTTAAAGCAACATTATTAATGCCACTAAAAATTAAAGTTTATTAAAATTTGAAAGTTATTCATAACGTAAGTAACATGAAGTAATCATATTATTTCAGCAAAATTTAAACTTTTTGTATTTTTCCTCAGTATCCATGTAATCACTAAAGGCTGTTAGAACTTTGAAATAAACGAACAGATTTGTACCATCAATCTTATTCTTATGCCTAGCATATGACGATCAATCAAGGGTTTTTGAGAAACTCTTATGTATATCAATACATTTCATCTTATTGTTTGTTCTTGTTTAATAATCTAATAGGTACTAAAATAAATACGTTAATCAGTTTTAAGTATAAAATTCTTTATTTCTTGTAGAATCAATATTTTTTTGAGAATAATAAATTTTAATATCGAATTGTTTTCTTAATAAAAATCTATTTTTAATTTTTCAGTATTTTGAAATGTATTCAATATTTTGAAATGTATTTATATTTTGAAATGTATTCAATATTTTGAAATGTATTCAATATTTTGAAAACTACATGGCATAATTTTTTTAAATGCTAAATTTAAATTGCCTTAGTTAAAAATTTTTAGTAGGATTAATTTTGGAGTACATTTAAAACAATTTTATTAATATCACTACAAAGAAAATTTATTAAAATGTGAAAGTTATTCATAACTTAGGTATCATAAAGTAATAATATCATTTTTGCAAAATTTAAATCTTTTGTATTTTTCCTCAGTATTCATGTAATCACTAAAGGCTCTTAGAACTTAGAAATAGAAGAGCAGATTTGTAACATCAATCTTATTTTTCCGCCTAATATATGACAATCAATCAAGATTTTCTAAAAAACTGTCATATATATCAATGCATTTCATCTTGTTCTTTGTTCTTGTTTAATAATCTAATAAGTAAGTTTACAGTTTCTTTGGGAAGGATGCATTAAATGAAAAAAAAAAAAAGTTGTTTGAATAAAAAAATTTTTAATGATTTTGATTCTCGATGGAATATTAGTAAAGCTATTTTTCGTTAAATATAATCATATATAGTATTACGAATTTTACATAATCTTACTAACCTTATTTAAAAAGAATTAATGACTAAGTTTAAAAGTTTAAATGTCTGTAAAGATCAAAAGTTTTGTGCAACATCATTAAAATTTTTATATAATAAATATTGCTATAATTTGGACATCAATAAATTTTCGACAGTGAAATTTGTATTTTTTGTTGCAAAATGTATTTTAGCATTGATTTGCTCTCGAAGAAAATTTGAATTTATGGAATTACAGGGTTACAAGCATCATAATAACATAATTTCATAAACTAACATGTATAAGGCAGCTAGTTTTCAGTTATAGTCAAACCATTTTTAAGAATCTAACTGTTAAAGGTAAATCGTTTTTCAATATAGAACATATTTTTTTAACCGACAGGTTGGAAGTTTAACACAAATAAATCACAACCAAAAATTTTCTAACTGATTTGTACGCTATTTAATTCAAAATCGTCGAGAAGTATCTTGAAAATTAGCTTACACCAATCTTTTTTTCATAATTTTTACATTTTTGAAAATTATACAAAATTAAATAAATTAAAATTAGAGAGATTGGAAAAAAATATTTACAGTTAAAAAGTAAAAGTATTTTATTATTTGGAATTTAATTTTGTATATATTTATTATTTGTTAAGCTTACTGAAATATTTCTTAAAATAAATTAAATATTTCAAAAAATATATTTACTGTATGGTACAGTAAATCAGAAGCAGACATAAAAATATCATTTAAATTAAGTTTGACATAAAAACTTTATTTAACATCATCATTATTAATATAACTTTATAGTTAAAATTTCGTCATCATTAAACACAAAATTTCATCATCATTAAACACATTCATTAAATATATTCAATGGAACTTTTAAATGGAACTTTGGGATAGAAAGTTTCTAAAAGAAATCTCTTCCTGTTTCTTTTAAACAATATTTATGAAAATTAATCCTTCATACAAAAAGAACAATTTTAGTGCATTCAAAACAAACAACAAGAAATATTTTTTTTACATTTAGAAATTTTTCAGAATTTTTCGAATTTTTTTTTTTTTTTCAATTCTATACATAACATGAGAGAAATGACCCTTTATTCTATAACAAAAACCTTTTGTTTGCGTATTAGCTAAAAAAAGAATCGATGTTATAAAAATTCCTAGCACGAATTGCAGTGTTAAAACTATGGCTTTTACAGCACATCGGCAATTTATTTTTGGACATGGCAAAACAAAAGCATCCAAAACTGGAAATGCTTAGAACAAAAAGCTACATATTGATGTGGATTTATATACTTTGTTATGGAAAATTTATTCATTACAACAGTTCTTGGTCCGATATCCATAACTGGAAAGCTGCCTTAGTATCGAACTTTCACTTTACATAGTCCTCGGTGCCTTTTTCTTTTCGAAAAGTAATTCCAAAAAAGAGGGCAAAAAAGGAACAGCTGCTACAAGATATATTCAAAACGCCTTTTCGTGACAATGAATGCAAAAAATGGAACCAAGAATCATAAATATCGAATGATGCCAAAAGTTTTCTGAACGAAATGAAAGTTACTAAAAAATGGCTTCATCTTCAGTGTATGTGTATATATTTGGGCAGAAAAAAAAAAAAAAAAGAAGAACGATCTTTTTATGATTTTAATAATTCAGGCAACATGTTTTTAAAAATATCGTGGTGAAAATTAAAAAAAACATTTAAAAACCTAAAATTTTTTAAATTTCTGTTATGATCACTAAATATGACATTTTAATTAATATTTATATTTATTTTAGCATGAAAAAATATAATAATAATTTTAAAATGCAGACAGAAAGGTAAATAAAATTCGAATAAACTAAACTAAATTTTTAAAATTAAATTAATAAAATAATTTATACATTCATGTTTAATTATCTTTTACATCAAATTGTGACAGCTTCTTAATTAATTAATATTTATTAATTGATGAAACAGAGATGTCTTTAAAAATCTCAGAATAGGAAAGAATTTAAAATTCCAAAAGATGGATAAATATAAAGCTGAACTTTATTAATGGAATTAAACTCATCTTTGAATAAACAATGAATGGAACTTATGATATTATCTATTTAAACTCTTTCAGGTGGTGCTCTCAAGCAAATAGGTTTAAAACTATTGCAGTTAACTTACAAAATATATCAAACATTTTTATACGTTTTTGAATTTTATAATTAATAACAATTATGGTTTAACGACAGATTTATTGTGCATTGTTATTGTATTCCTTATATTTTTGTGTGTGTTATATACACAATATATATCAGTGAAATGTCATGAAAATTTCTGCTGATGGCATTAAAAATACCAAATGTGTCGCAGATTTTTAGGCAAAAGAATAACCGAAGTCTGAAGCAGGCGACCATTCCTACTTACCTTGCAGATGCAAATGACTTGGTAAAATCTAAACTTACGATTCCTTACGATCAAATCTAAATACCAAATTACAGAACTAAATGACGACAGAAAGACAGTTACTACTCTTACAAGCTTAAGGATGAAGCGCCACAAGAATATGAAATTTTCTGCTGATGGCGTTAAAAAATATCAAACATGTGGCAACTGCCTTGATGTCCAGCTTACTCCTCAACACGTTCTTTGTTTGCCCAGCTATTGCAGCGCCATACATTGTTTGGACCATCCCTCGGAGAGGATTTATATATATTCCGAGCTGGTAATCAACATATACAATATTACGCAGCAGCACCACGATATTTTGATTTTCTCGTACTCTTCAGGGGATACGAACACAACAACTGCAACATGTCTCAGTACCCGGTTTATAGACTCAGGGCATAAACTTACGGACGGATAGAATAAACATTGACAACTCAGAAACACATTGCAAACTTTGAATGGAATTACTTTAATGATGGGGTGTAGTTACTTATTAAAATCAGAAATTAAAACACACAAATGAATACTCGTTTTATTAACCAACAATAAAACTAGGGTCAACAGAAATAAAAGTGAACTAAGAATGCTTGTTGTCTTCACGCAAAATCAACCAGACGCTGCAGCGGGACATCTCGGCACGGATTGCCTTTCGAACGTAAATTGTTCTGTATCAGATCTAGTACAATCTTGTCTAGTCTAGTACAGTCTGCCTAGTCTAGTACAGCAATCTAGTACAGTCTGTGCTGATCATTTATTACTCATGATGATTATTTTAAAGGCCACTCGTTTTTGTCAGGCCTCCACTGTAATCGGTGCAGTCCTTTACAGAAACTATGACTGGCCCTTTATCAGATATTGTTCACCCTTTGAATTCCGCAACCCTATAAGCCAGATGTATATTTACTTATTAGTTCATATTATTGACATACAATTGAGCATACGAAATGAATTCCGAGACACGAAAATGCTCAGAACACCCGTGTTCGTAGAATGCCATCTACAGTGTCTCAAAAGTATTAACTTCCCAAAATTGCTGTGTAATTACGAGTCCTCTAGGTGCACCCTACCCTTTTTAGATGCTTCTGAGGCATCTCATATATATATGGTAACCTAATCTTAAACATTCAAAAACATATTAGTTTTTTATTTGCATTCGAATAATATTTTCTAAATTTTTGCCATAATAAATATAGGGCCGGTATAGCTTGTGATTAGTACATTGAGTAATTAAAATTGAGAATTTTATTCGAAACTCGACACAGTATAAAAAAGGGAAACCGGGACATAACCAGAAAATCTTTCCTCAGAGCTCAAAAGATTCAAAAGATTCTACTAGTCTTCAAATACTACTTTAGAGACTCGTTCCAAAAATATTATGGCGAAATGTGGGTATCGATTAGCAAGCCCCTGTGATTTTTTTTTGGATAATGCTGAATCTTTACATCTGGCATTATTTTTTAGTTGTGAAACCATTAGGACAGTAGGCAAAAATGCCTGGAATTAGTTAGTAAAAACATAAGTAGGTTTGCATTAAATTACCATTACAGTTACAAATTTATTTTATATTTTATTTATTATGTAATAGTTCATTACTTTTGTTATGAATATTTTATTAAATATGAATAAAAAGTGATCATTAATATATGTTTAGAAGTCCATGTTTCTATTCTTTAAAACTAATCTCATATAAATACAGTCAGCATAAAATAATATAAATTTAAGCCAGGAATATTTAAAAAATTAAGCAATAATATAAATTAAGCGTAAATTAAATCAAGGCAAAAAAGTGAAAGTTGATATTAAATTACGATAATAGATTAAATATATTTTATATATATTTTAATATATTTTTATTTCAAAATGAAAATTAAATACGCGTTATAATATAATCATAAATTATAACGCGCCCCATTTTAACAAATAAATCGATTACTTTACTATTTTTGGGGGATTTGGGGAGTTTCCATAATTTAAAAATAAAATTCACCACTCCTTATTACGCTGCTTTATCCTTAAATTTAATACATTAACAGTACTTTAAACATAAAAATACTTAATACTTTGCCAAATAGATAATAAAGGAAAATATGGTGCATTAAATTTCTTTATTAACTATTATATACTCAGAAAATTTCCTATATTGAACTTTTAATATTTAAGGAATACCGAATTTATAATTTTTCATTAAACAGACAATTCTGTAATATGATCAAATAATAAAAACATTTAAAAAAATTAAAGATTATTATTTATTCAAGATTATTTTATCAACAATTTTATGGTAACATATAAAATAAAAAAGTTGCTACGAAGCTTCTTAATGATATTTTATTCTTCATAAAACTTCTTGTACCTAATTTAATATAATAAAAGATAGTTTCTGTTCAGTTTTATGATGAGCTTTGTTGTGGTCTTATATTGGGGCGTTACGCATTTTTGCTTAAAGATTAAATTAACTTTAATTTATGGGAAACATTTTACTCCAACAATATTGTATAATCTTATATATTATATCAACTATTAATCTTATATCTTATATAAATTATATATTTAAGCTAACTCTATAATTAAATATATTTTGCAATATTAACTTGCTTTATTTAAAAATATCTCTATATATATATCTCTCTATATATGGTCTAAATCCTAGTAAATATCTGTTGTAAATAATATATATGTATTGTTTTTTTTTAAAAAGATATCTCACAAAAATATATAGAATAGGCATGTTTTGTAAGGAATATGGCAAAATGGGTCTTTTAACAATTTTAATTGTTATCAAAAATACTATAGAAGTAAACTAAAAATAATAATTAAAAAAATTAAAAGGTATATATTAGATAAAACAATACTAAATTTAGTTTTGAATTTAGAATCTCTTAGAAATTTCAATAATATTTTATTGTATCTTAAAAAAATGCTACTCAATAAATACTAAATCTTTTTTTATTAAATTTTATTAAAGGAAGCTTATTTTGTATTTTTCGACTCTATATTAATTGAATCTAAATGTTTTATAGCCTTTGGAAATATTTTATATCACAAAACAGTGCAACGCTGTTTGCTGGATATAAAATAACTCATACATCATTTTTATCTAGATAAAAGAAACGCATATATTTGACTAAAGTTCTAATTACAGAATAATCATTTAAGAAAAAGTGTCATATTGTAATATATTATATAATATTTAAAAACAAGAATCTGTAAAATATACGGTTAAATTAAAAGTATAATATTGAACAGCATTAATCATTCGATTAAAATAATAAAATTAAAGGTTAAAAGAAATAATTGCATTATTTTAATTTTAGAAACTTCTTTATGACTGTGACCCCAATTGTTTTAGTCCTCAGTACCTCGTTGACTATAATTGACTGTAGTTAGAAGTGTCAGCTATTCAGCAACGGATTGTGGCACACGCTGATTATTTATCAATGAGGCTATTTCATAAGGAAGTACCAATGTTTGTCTCAGCATTAAGGATTGTTATAGAGTTTGCGATGAGTCAGTGAACAAAAAGACTAATTGGAAAGAAATGAGAAAAGTTCAAAGGCGTTTTCTATTAAGAACAGTGCTTCGCCTATATGATGATTAGTTATGAAGGCTTCTATGCTACTAACAGTTTATTTTTTAAATTTGGAATTAAAAAAGTTTGCATATCTTTTGCTAATTTTAATTCATTATTTTTATCATCTTTGCCACATCTTTACAATGATTTAATCAGTATATTTGTCATAGTAAAATTTCACAATCATACTCCTTTGTTTCCATTGTAAAATTTCAGGTTTCCATAATCGTAATATATTTAAAGTTATTATTATATTCCAGATCATACTATAGGAGTATGATCAGGTAAATTGTACTAATGGAAACAAAATTAATGAAAATAACTGATTTGACATTTGTTGCAAATAAGAATGAAATGGAAAATAGCTTTCAACATATTGAATTCTGATGAGTGCTTCGTATTCAAAGCAGAACTCTTGTAAACAAATTTAGTTGTAAAATTTCAACTGAATTTTTATATGTACTCTTTTAGCCGTCGATTTATTGTGATTCATCAACCTCCTTACAGTTTCTTCTTGAGATTAATTCATTTAGTTTCTTCATTTAGATTGTTTTGAGAAACTTTTTTTTATTGAGAAACAGAACATCAATAGAGAGTTCTTTTTCAATGAAATATGTATCTATTCGAGTGACACTCGAATAGATACATATAATGAAAAGCTGATATTTTAGCTAATGAAGCATTTAAAACGGAAATGAAAGCTGCGATGACTATTCTTATTTTACATTAGAAATTAATCGTAAACAAAAACAATATCTGGCATCGTCTTAAAAGATTTTAGATCCAAGACATGTTTTCCTACTATCTTTCACATGATTATATGCACAAATTAAACGTGTTTTATTTAAAATATTCTCTTTCTTGTGTAATTAGTAAGTGGTTTGGAAAAGAAATAACAGATTTTTTTTTTGTATAATTGATTTTATTGATTAAAATTATTATCATGTGTTTTGACTATATAAATTGTTATTTAACCATAATAATAAGTTGAATAATTTAATCATAATAATTAGCACAGTTATTTAAAAAGTTATAATTTTAGCTTTATTCAACAAAAAAAAAAAATGAATTTAGTTTGAATATTGTTTTTCTGTTTCTTTTAAATTGTACAAAAACACATTACTAAAAAAAAAAAAACTGTTTGTTAGTAAAAACCTATTGGAAAATAAAATGTTAGGTTAAGCTGTATTATGTTTAAGAAATATATTTTCTATTAATTTAACAAAAATAAAATAAAGAAATTTAAATAAGAGAGTTATAGGCCTATAGTATATTTGATCAAAAATTTTTAGATATCAACAATAAACTAAAGTTTACATATATGCCTATGTATTTATCAACAGAAATTAAGCAAAAATAATTCAATTGTCTGAATCAACATTTTTTTACATGATCAACTAATACTGTCAATTTTTAAAGTATTTAAATTTTTTTTTTACTCCAGTTGTATTATTTTTGTATAGTTTCCTTTCGAATTTTCACTTTTTTTTCCTGGAGTATGTATTTTTTTCTAATCTGCACATTAGATGAATCCATTTGCCTTGCTAAAGCTTAAATTAAATTTGTGTGTAGTTTATTTGGATAATCAAATATATCTATTTATTATTCAATAAGTTCATTGCAATTAAAATACAAAAAAAAAAAAAAAATTACCCATGAATACAGAATGCTTTTCTGAATAGATACGTAAATTGATACCAGTGCAGTAGCTTTTAAAATTCAATTGCAAGGGCGAAAAGTTTACAATCTGATAAGGAATGAAATATGCTAATCCTGTTCTTAAGGTTAACGAACTAGAAACACAAGTGAATTAAACTGCAGTGACTCAAACATTCACTGCAGCTACTCTTGTGAGCTAAGAAAAAATGAAAAATATAAATCTTTCCCTTTGAAGATTTATTATTTTCGTTTAGATATTCTTTTAAAGATGTAGGGTTAACGATGTGTATATACTCGGTGTCACATGCTGAATATAAATGATTATTTTTTTTTCCTAAAATAACATCTTCATTTAAAACAGAAAAAGTGCAGTGATTAAATTCTTGAATAGAATTCAGTGCGCCTTTAATTAAATGTCTTTATAATTACTGCAGTTAACTAATTAATTAATCATGAATAAAAGTGAATTCTAGAGCATATTACTTTGATGCAAAAACGGATATCCAAGATATTTTCGAAATTATTTTTAATTTAAAAACAACAAAATACATAAACAATTGTAATAATAACTTAAATGGAGAAGACTTTTCATATTTAACGAAAATTGATTTTTATAATATTGTAAACATACTGCTGTTTTAATCTATAAAACATAGAAGTATTAAATATTTCCATTGAGAATTTTACTTAATTTATATAACAATGTCATTAGAAATTCTAACCTTATATTTTTTTACCATTCATATTAATGTATCTTTTACAGAGCTTAATTAAATTTTGCTCATAAGTTTAATAAAATTTTTTAAGCAAAAACTTTTTTGTCAATACTGAATAATTTATCTTGGTACATTTTATGAATTCTATTTGATACTTTATATATCAAATAACAGAATTTCATTACGCAATGAATACAATTTTTATTTTATTTCATTTAATATTTTTATTTATTATTATATATTTATTATTATTTATTTTACTTAAAAAATACAACACGATATATGATGATCTCTTTGCAATTTTGTTAATATTTTTAGATAATGAAATATAATCTGAATCTTCAGAATAGCAGTATGAGTAATTGTAATAAATCTTTCATAAGTAGAAAACTGTTGCTGTATTAATCAAAATAACAATACAAAAAGTTTTATGAATTTAGTTTTTATAGTGTACAGACTAAAATTTTCTTTGTCCCAAATAAGTTACCTGTTCTTCAGAAATTAATAGGTCATTATTCTGTAATTTTTACTAAACTAAAAAAATACGTTTACCACAAGTTAAGATTTAAAATCTTATAAATCTATACCTGTAATATGTATAATAATTCTTATGACATAAAGTTATATTTATAAATTTTTTATCAATTTCTATTTTATATTATTTTAAATAATTTTTTTCTTAAAATTTGAATACTTTTTTTAAAAGTATTTAAATTTTGTATTTATTGAAACTTAAACAATTTGGCTTATATTTATTTAATCCGATGTATATCATGAAAATTGAACTTTGCCAATTACTGCTATTTGCACACATTTTTCCATCTCTGCATGCATTTTTCTATATTCTGGCCATTTAAAAAATGTGTAGATTCAGTACTGATTATGGTAGTGTGTGTGTGTGTGTGAATGGATTAGAATCTAGACTGTGATTATATGACAAATTTTTTATATGTTATATTCAATATTACTCAAAGGAGAGTCTGATAACCTTGAATTTTTTTCGTAAAAGGTATTTTCCCATTCCTCAAAACGGCAGTACATAAAGTAGGATTTGAGATCAAGACCGAAATAGAAAAAAAAAAATATTCTCATTTGTAAAATTAGCATATAAATAAATTTTTATGTAAACTTTTACAAATGTAGTTTCATGGAAATTATACATTTGTGAACCAGTTTATGCGTAATTTGTGGGTAAGTGGCCTATGACTGAATTCAATTAGTGAAGCGGACTGTAGTTACTGTTTTGAAAAGAATAATAATTTTTTTTTTTTTATTAAACATAATTTTTTTTTTTTCAGAGAAGCAATTAACTGCAGTTTAATAATAAAATTCTTATCATTTTTCTTTTAATTAAATATTTTTTGTCAAATTTCTTTACGCACTTTAATATTTTTTTTATAAATTAATTAGAGAAAGCTGTTAAAGTATTATAAAATCAAAATTTATGAGTAATGTAATTACGTAAAATAAATTTAAATTTCAAAATTTTTTGTTTTATTAAGAGTTGATATATTCTAATTTAACACCTTTCTTTTCTAAGTTTTTTATTAAAAATTTTTAACAAATTTTCATAAAAATTTTTATCATTATTATCAAAAATATTTTTCACGAAAATTATTAAAAACTATTATTTAATTATTTTCATAATTAGATAAATTGTATTTGATTAGTTTTTCAGGTAAGAAACAAACCAAAATTTTCACGGGAAATTAACAAATATGTAATTAACACAGACATTCAGTAAACACTTGAATTTGCATAATTTGTAGGAATGAAAGAATATCTGATAATTTTTTTTTTTTTTTTTTGAATTTTAAGCATTTTAGTAAGAACATTTTTCATTAATTTGTATTTAAAATAATAAAAATCTTTGTCATTTTTAAATTAGACAATTTAAATAATTTAGATAAATTTAATACAAAGCATAACTGACTAGCATTATCCTTTACTGTCATGTATATATTACTACACTTTTTAAAAATTTAATTTGATGATACATTTGAAAAATAATAATTAATAATAATTTTGTGAAAAAAAGAAAAACCTTTTATTAGAAGAATTATCTTAAAATACCTACAAATAATATAATTATAACAGCCAATAAATTAATCAGTATAAATAACTATTGTATTACATTTATAACTATCAGAATTGTATTAAATACTAACTAAATATGATACCTATAATAATTTTATACTGGAGGAATAGAGTCAATAATTTTCTTATTTTAAAAATACAGATTCAAATGATTACATAAAAAATAATATTTTTGGGTAGAGCTTTATTTAAATTTTTATGAAATATATAAATTTTAAATATATAAATTTATTATGAAATGAATTCTAATTTTTTTATACGTTGCTTTTGTGAAAACAGTATCGCATAATACGCTGTTGAGACCAAGCAATGATATAAAGCAGATTTTTAATTACATTTTTGATGAGTTTTTTTTTTTTAATTTTATGGTTTATAATGAATGATACAATGTTTAGATAATATGAATAAAATATTACGAATTTTCTTGGCAGTTTTTAAAATTATCAGAAAATTACTATTAAATCCTTAACTTTGAATTAATTTAGCGGTTAATTCAAATATAACTCAATAGTAATTTATTATTTTATAAAATTTAGAAATTCATAATTTCAAAAATATCCTAAATACTTTATTATTTTTTCCGAATTAGTCTGTCTAGTACTACTAAATTCCTGTTTTCGATTTTTAATTATCGTTGCTTAATTTTCTTCCTTTTTTTTTTTTTTTCGTGGACATTGTCAAAAATCGTTGTAATCTGAGTAATTTTAACACATATTTTTTTACATACAAAATGAGTATCCATTCACATTTTTTTAGTTTCCTTTTATAAAAATTATTTTAATTTTATTTTTCCCAGAATTTAAGGTCAAGTTCATTTAAGAAAACTTTTAACTGCAATGTGCAGGTTAAAAAGCAAATTATAACTACATGTGGCTGGATTGAGATACTTGAGGCACAGGTTGAAGAACTCACAGCTTTATTTACACACGAATAAACACCATATACTTACACTTAGAGACACACAATATTTAACACATTTAAAGACATATAATTATAGATTCTTGGAAGGATTCCAATTCAAAGCCGAAAACCCGAAACAGGTAAACGCGCGGTATGCGCGAAATATTCCTCTCCGGGTGAGAGACTGTATTCCAACTAATACGCAGGATTGCGTTAAATGTATTTCCTTTCGGGATGAGACACAAACAAACGTTTCTCAGCAGTAGCATGTGGTTGCAGTACACTTCTTCTCGGGTGAGAGTCGCGAGGCCTATTGTCTATTTTTCCTGGACGCGCAAGGGGCGCTCTTGTCAGTGTGTCAGAGGAAGTAAGGTTACATAACTAGATTTATAATTAATATTAAAATTTCATAGATGTGATTTATATATGATATGATATGATGACAATTTAAGGCATTAAAATTTAATACTTAAAGTATATATGTCCTAGTCTAAACTTTTTTTTTTTTTATTTAAAAGATGATCAAAAAATAAATTTTCTGTAAATTTAATATGTTTTAACATGTTTTTTAACAATTGAATATGTTTTTTATTCAATAACTTACGCATTCTTTTGCATCGTTATAGTTCTCCAGTACCAGGCAAATTCCCAGCTTGAAGGGAAATCTAAAGTTTCTTGAAATCTATTGGGGCATATATTGCAGACATGTTGTTTTAAAAAGTAGCGTCATTTTTGACAGATTATATTACCTTAAACTATTTGGATTTCCTACTTTTGACTGATTAGTTTTCCTGAATTTCCTTCATAGATAGCGGATGGGGAAATTTCTCTCAAATGTCTTCAAAATGGAATAGTTTTTAATTCAAGGAAGTAGAGTAAAATTTCAGTGACTTCATGAAAACAAAAATCAAAGTTAAGATTAAGCAAAAATTTTTCCATAATAAAAAAAATTATGCAAATTATTTGTACTTTATAAAATTAATGTGCAAAAAGAACAAAGTATTTAAGGAAAAGGATTATAAATAAATGAAATTCATCTTATTTATATTTCTTGAATCAATCAAGTTACCAAATTTTTGACAAAAGAAAAGAAAAAAAAAAAAAAAACCATGAGAACAGCTTCAACAGCAATAAAGGCTCTTTGATCTGCTAGAGTCTCTAAGTGACTCAACATAAACGATGTAATGAGAAAGACAACAGATACAATAAAACCCCTTCTTTTTTTTAGGATATAACGTGAACTCTTTTTTCTTTTTTACGCTTTTATAGAGACGGAAATTTTTTCTGCCACATCAAAAGATGGTAACATTCCAAATAGTAATAAGCAAGAAAGAAGTAGCCAGTCGTAAACGTGATCATGAAACAATAGATTTTTTTTTCTTTTGGGAAACATTTCCGTGGGAGATTAACTAAAACTAAAGAAAGTTGATTCGGAACGGTAGATATATTTGATTTATGTATCAAATAAGATCTTTATTTCTTCAAAAGTGAATGAAATAATGTATTTTTGAAACGAAAATTTTGTAAAAATATTTACCAGAAATATGTATACATTTAAAACAAAAAAAAAAATAATGCAGCTAAAAATTCAATCGCAAATTTCTAAGCTGAATATTTTACTTATAAACAAAAGTTATTTATAAAGTTTTAAATTGCTGCAGAAAATATTAATAAACTATAACCACAATTGTACATGACAGAAAATAAGCAAATAATATTAATAATAATTAAATAAATAAATTTTAAAATTAAAATTAAAATAATCATTAATAATAATAATTTTAAAATTACACATAATATAGTTTATTAATATAATTTTTAAGATATTATTTTTTTTTTTTTAAATGTTTGCCACAAGAATTACTCAATTTTTCTTAATAGAACTTTTAAGCAGTTTTTTATTAAACCATTTCTAAGGTTAATATTTTATTTGTATATAATGTTTTATTTATATATATATATATGTAATATTTTATTTATAATAATACAAACATTATTTACAATGTGCTAAATTGTTACAGAAAATATTAAGAAACCATAACCACTATTGTACATGAAATAAAATAAGCAAAATAAATAAATAAATTTTTAAAATTAAAATAATCAGTAACTTAAAATATAATAAAAATAATTGTTTTTCTAATTTTAAAATTACAAATAAACGAGTTTATTAATATAATTTTAAGGTACTATAATTTTTTAAATGTTTGCAACGAGAATTAAATAATTTTTATGAATGGAATGTAGTATAAGGCATACTTTTCTACAGAATCCAGAATATATTTATGAAAATTGCTTATATTTTTCGTATTCTTTTAACATTATAAATACAAACTTTTTTTGTCATTAATAAAATTCTACGAATAGCAATATAATAATAAAATGCCACAATAATTTAGTATATTATACATTTTTATTTAAACACATAAAAATTAAACACATATTTTTTGCACATAACTAAATTATATATATATATATATATATAATTTATTTATGCACATTTTTTTTTTTTAAATAAAGTAGTAACTTGTAGAAATGACGTCATACGGTAACTTCATTCTGTCTGTTTCTATAGAAGTTAATATAAGATGAGCAAAAACTTAAATATTTATAACATTTGGAAGTACAATTTTTTTCTTTGGATGATATATTATTATTTACACGCGCAGTAAAAAAGTGGGAAAAAAATTCTTATGAGTTTTCTTCTTTAATTAAGCCAAAACATTATTTTTAATTATTAAATACTTCTTCGCGACTGGCGCCTAGTTGATGCTTAACGCATATCATACATATTAATGATATTAAAATACCACTAAACTCATGTTCAGTTTTTAAGGTATTATATTAGGCATTCTATCTTCTTCAATAGCAAAATGTTGAGTTTAATTTTATTATGTGAGCATATTTTCAATTGAATTTTCATTTTTGCATTTTTTTACACAGAATTTTTTTTTCTTAATTAATTTAACCAAAGTAATGAAATTTAAAAATTTTACTGAAGACAAAAATGCAGTGACATATCTGTTAGTTTTATGTAAAGAGGTTTTATGTTTTTAGGTTTTATGTAGGATATATTACACTTAATTTGTATAATTCTTTAATTGATTTCAAAATTCTTTAAATATGTTTTTTTTTAACAGCCTTCCTCATTTAATACAAAATTTCTGATAAAATTATAATCGGAATCTAATAACTGATAAAACAATGAGTAAAATATTTAAGATTATATTATTATAAGAGTATCAAATTATGATATTTAATTTAGTTGATTCTTTTAATAAAATCATTGTTCATCAAATTAAATCAATTTAATTTAATATTATACTGAAAAGGTAATTAAATTTAATATTTTGATTATGGTTATTTTTATAGTTTCAAATATAAACTTCAACAAGATTAACGCTAGTTATAATACAGTGATTTACTTTATATTTTAATGTGAGGATGTTTATCTTATTAAGTTTAGAAGCTTCTGATTTTTCGTGTTACATCACAGAAAGTAAAATATAACTATTTTTGTGAATGAAGTTGTCATTAAAGTGTTTATTAACTTTTTAAATTTTTTTAAGGCTCTGAATTTACCGAACTCTGAAAAACAATCTTGATAGAACAGATTTGTTCTTTTATTTTTAGCATTTATTTTTATTTTTAATAGCAACTCATTAAATTGCTTTTTATTTGAATTTGAACTGAATAACTTTGAAATAAATATCATAATTAAAATAAAAGATGCATATTTTGAGTGAATAGCCAAGTTAGCTACAAATTAATGGTGGAGATTTTGTTCTATTCAGAGAAAAACATATATTACATTATTTAAAAAGATATACTAGGAACATAGCGAGATATGGTATACTTACACAATTTTTTCAAAAGTCAATTATCTTATAACGTAGTTGTGAGATGAATTTAATGAACCATGATAAAATATGAAATAAAGTAAACTATATTTCCTTGTCTGCGAAGCGTTATCAGTTATCTTTTATATATATATATATTCTATTTCACACCGGAGCTGAGCATCTTAAAAAAAAGTTTAACTCATTCTTCGTGGCATTTATTCCCATCACTAAGTCAAAACAAGTGTGAAGATTTTTGACGGTGTTTTTCAACATGATAAATAATATAAAAAAATTCTTACAAAAACCAACAATGAAGAATCTTCTTTTTTGATTGAAAACTACTAACGTTTGCCATGTAGGATCAAGTCCCGAATAAACTCAAAACAACCATCCAATCATGACTTTGGCAATCATTGATTTCTTCTTGGCTTTTCATCTTCCATTCTACTATTAAATAATCACAACAGACTAAACAAAACAATTGTAGAGTTTTCAAGATCACATGTTTTTTGTGTTTAAAATTTTTATTATATGCTTAGAACATTATTATTTTTAGGTTATCGCAGATGGAAAAGTACGACAAAGTATGACGGTGTTCTTATTACATATTTGATAGATGGAATAAATAATATTCGGCCTTCGTGAAATTAAAGGTAACAAAAAGGTAATCATAAAGGTAACATATCAGGTAACAAAAACAAATAATCGAATCTTCTTTATGTTGGTGAAAACAAAAACTTGATACTAACGTGCCATACAATACTCACGCTAAACCATCGCCGCCTTGTCGATGCATTTCGATCAATCCGGAATCAACTCACCAAACAACCATCCATAGAGACTGGCCAATCATTACTTTGGCAATCATTGGTTTAAACTAATTTGATTTTGGCTCTTAATAAAATTTTGTTTGTTTACTACTTTCGACATTGAACTTTTCCAATAAACAATGATTGAAAAAGTCTAAAACAAACAAAAATATGGAATTGTCGTTTAATACCATTCTAAAGTTATCGATGAAAGTAGATTCTTATTTGAAATATTTCCAAATTCAAAAATCATGGTTTCAATTTTCAAAAAATAGTTTGTTTACTATTTTTATCGCCATCATTCTATAGATGGCAATAAATGTACACTATTTTGTATCTTTTAAAAAACCAAAAATGGACCGTATCATACACATTGTAAGTCAAACATATAAGAAGTGGAGAAAATTAAATGCAATAATTTCAAATTCAGAAATGCTAGTTCTAAAAGACTCATAAATATGTCGTTCCTGATTTGAATATATCTACAGTGTAATTTAAAAATATATATTAATTTTTAATATCCGAAGGTTAGTAAATAAAAAAGGTTTGGTTAGTATTTTTATTACAGAAGAATATACCAAATTTTTGTGTTGCTTGTAACTATTATCATTGTATTTCTCAAAATCAATTTTCATTCCAGATTTTTAATACTATAAAATACCAAATTTTTTTTGAAATATTGAATAATTATATGACCTTAATAAGAATACAAATTAATATTAATTAATAAGTCAACTTTGCAAATAATATTAATATTTTTAATTCCTAAACTAGAAAAATTCAACTTTTAATTTTCATTTTTGCAGTGGACTGAAGCCCCTAACGGATAGCAATTTTTGATATCTGAGGGTATGCAGTTCTAAACTCGAAAAGCTATGTCGAATCAAATGCATCCATTTTCATATCAAGAATAGACACGAAAAATTTGTAGACCGAAAATTATACATTTGGGCTCTAGGAAAAAAGAAGAAGGGGGGGGTTGAAACAAATTTGGCTAGTTGGGGTTTTTGGTTAAAATCTGCGGAAATGAAATAAGAATGCATAATTCTCTTTCCATTCTTTGTAACGTTATGTATTTTATGTTCCAGGAGAGAATGAATTAATTCAAAGTTCTTAGCATTCGAAAATAAAAACAACCACCAAAAGTTCGAGCAACTTTTTATTACATAATTAATCATAATAAGTTCTAAACATCCTGCATGAAACGCCATAACAATTTAAGTTGTTTTTACTTTCTTTCACTAATCCCCAACAAGTTTTTAATTACCACAGAGTAAATGGACTAAATGACTTTCCTAATCACTTAAACGATGCACATTGGTTCGGTATCAATAAGCAACCTTTGATTTCAACACATTGGCAATTAGGAAATTCGATTCAAAGAACTTACCAAGAACATTTCTGAAGATACAAGAGCGAGAAATGTAATTTAGTTAATGAAACGCTCGAAAAGTATTCACTTGACAAATTCTAGATGATCATGATTGGAAAAATTCTCATTTCGTTTCCCTTAGTAATTTCTCTCTTGCGTGTGTACCAAAGCATGAAAATTACTGTTTTGATGTACTTTAGAAGATAATCCATGATTTTTGAAGAAACGTCATGCACACCCAGCGTGTTATTATGTGCCTGAAAGAACGTCCTGATAATTTACTCTCAGTAATTCAGAAAACTATATTTCATCATAATTCTTGGTAATAAAGATTTGGACTTTTCAGATCATTAATTTAAGGACAAATTTTGTTAGGTGGCCATTTCATGATCCTCAGCTATGTTCGCTTCAAGGAATTTTTGCCACATTTATGATGGTTTTGCTTAAGCCATAGTTTTCATTGATGAAATGACTTATCTTTATTAAATTACTAATCTTTATTGATCTTGAATTTGGGGTATTATTATTATTAAAATAATTTATTTTATTTTACAGTACTAACGCTTATATCCAATATATTTTAACCAATCGTTTTGATTCAGACTGAAAGAAATTGATGTATTTTTTGAGTTATTGGCCAATAATCGTAATGAAAACTTGAATAAATATACAGGAAAACTAAAATGAATGAAAGTTAGAGATGAGAAACCATTCAACCAATTTAAAATGCCTTAAATGGGCATTTTAAAATGCTGAGTTTGAAAATTCAGTTTTCTACAAATATCAATAACACTAAAATATGCATATTTTGAAATGTGTAAAATATATTTTACATTTTACTTTAATTTAATAATAATGAGTAAGATTAAAAAATTAAATTTTAAACAATTTTTTAAGGAAACTGGTCAATGTTTGTAATAAATGTATAAATGTATGTAAAGAAAAATTGCAATTGCAACTATTTTAGTCTTAATTTAACGATAAGTATATGCTTGAGGTCATCATTAACAAAGGAGAAAAATAGATATATGTGGTTTTTCATATAAAATCCTGCAGACTCTACAGTGGTATATCGCGATAGGGTACTCAATGGCTCGGTTAGTGGAACTTGGTTTTTGCCTTGTACTATATGTAATACGATGTCCTACATACTGTTCCTTTATGACTCATAGTGGTTTCTGAAAATAGCTCTGTCTCAGATAATTCTTGGTGCATCTGTTTAAATATCATATGGTTAGGTATAAATTTATCGGTTATCGCTGGGCAAACAATTACTATGCGGCTCGCCCAATGCACATCGCAATCATACAATTCAGCTGCATTTCCGTTAGTTTCACGTTCATAGGATTAGCCATGCTACTTCAACTGATTTAGTACGGAAATGAAGAGTCTCTGCAGAAAGGCTTGGAACTACAATGATCGTGCACTGTTATCTATCTGATCTTGAAAACATTTCCGTCCCAACTTTGTTATGCCATCTCAATCGTTTAGTCTACTGTACCTTTATTATAAGAGGTAAAATAGACATAGACTAGATCTCTACTTTACTCCATTACCTGTATAGATAGTAGCTTAATATTAAACATTAAGAAAAATTATACAATTTCTATTTGGATTCACATAATGTTTCTAAAATTTTATGTAATAAATGTTAAACAGGAGTAGCCCAGTGAATAGCGCATTGAATCATTAAACTGCGGAAACTGGTCCGAATGTCGAGGCGCCATACAAAACCAAATGTTTCCATATCTATGCCGGGACATAATATATCTACAGACA
Organism: Caerostris extrusa; assembly: GCA_021605095.1. NCBI lineage: Eukaryota > Metazoa > Arthropoda > Arachnida > Araneae > Araneidae > Caerostris > Caerostris extrusa. Next base: position 31,631 of record BPLR01004933.1, read on the forward strand.
AGAAAATCCTATGATGATTCATGAAAAATTAAGGTAGGGTGTACTGGATTGTACATACCCCTTATAAGTTGTTTGGGGAAAAAAAGCAAGTATAGTTTAACAGGCTCCTAGGAAGTCCTCTCTCAGTGCAGTCCTCCAAAACAACTATGGCTGGCTCATCAAATATTTTTGCGTACAAGCTATGGTGAATCGCCCATTGTATTTCTCAGCCATGCCAGAGTCATATCTATTAGTTTTGATTTCAAATTATCAACTATTCTGCTATGGTTGCGTCAGTACTTTAAATAAAAGTCTCTGTGAGAACGTTCGGAACGCCTCAAATGTGCAATGTCTTCTACAAGGTATAGAATGTATTTCCAACCCTGTATTGCGATGTAATTCCGAATTAATTTGACGTGCTCATTCCTTTCTTAGAAGTTAATAAACCTGAACATTGAATAAATGTATATTCTCTAACATAGAATATTTCTATCGAATATTAAATTTAATTTAGACACATTTAGGATAAGCCATCTTGCGTGAATTGAATATAGTTCTTCAAATAAACCATTTTAAAAATTGAAAGTTACGTATATGATTTTTATAATTTTATTTTCCAATATTTATTTTTATTATTTAAATAAATACTTTGAAATATTTTTAGATTAATACATTTTGAATTTCCTCTGAAAAAACTGAACTTTATTGGACGTCTCAAAACATACTTTTTTTAATAAAATATATGAATTAAAGAAGCTGTTTAAATAGTGATCAGGACAAATTAATTTCTCTTTAATCAAATCTATCTAAAGAATCCGGAATATTTTGCTTGAGTAATTATCCAGTCAGAAGTCAAAATAATTAGGGACGATCTACCGATGATATTAATAAGACAAATAAAGATAAAATCATTTATTCATATAAATACAGAAAGATATCGCCTGATATTTCCATTAATTTTCATTTCATAATTTTTTAGAATTAATAAGGATTAGGTTCAATGTATTTTCTTATACAACATAAGCTTGATTTCCTTATTTTAATAATTTGGAAAGCGGAAAAAGCAGAGTAGTTAAAATTAGAAATTTATTAACTTTTTATCTTGAAACGTTTAAAATAAAAAATATATATATATATGGTTTCAATAAAAATGCTTATAGCTTCTGGCTAATTTTTTTAAATTATTTCTTATTTCAGAATATTTTATTACTGAAATATATTTTTCAAGCGTATATTTTTATATATTATAATCTGCTTAAAGATCATGAATTGACTGAATAAAATTTTTAATCTTTAATACACAGTTGAAATTATCATCAAAAAATATTTTAAAACACAATTTCAATCATTATTTGTAGAATATGTCTAGAAAACTGTCAAAAAATAGTTCTCTTCTAGTAAAAATAATTAAAATAAAAATATTATTTATTTAAAATATATGTTTACAGTCTCATTAAAAGAATATTCTATTTAAACAATCATTATTTGCAAAATTTAGTTTGATATTCTTTCAGGTAATATTATACATAAAAATTATTTTTACATATTATTTTTCTACATCTTTATTCTTCATCTATTTATCATAATTATTTTACATATTATTTTTCTCTATCTTTTTACATATTTTTTTACATTATTTTTTCTATATCAGTTATATACAATTTAAATAATTTTAATATTTCATAAAAAATACTATTACTTTTACGTTTGGAAATATTCCATACAGATTTTAAAGGGATTTTAGGTTTGCTTATGCAATTACTGCTGAACTTTATTCTAAGAAAGCTTTTTTTTTAATCCTGTAAAATTAAAATATGAATTCTCTATGAATTTATATATCTCTATTTTTCATTAAATAATTCACGAAAAAATAATTAAGACTACTTTACCATTATTTTTATTTCTATATCTTTTTTAATTACGTAAGAAGAATTTCACCGTCTACCAGATAATAAGATTTCCATTCTTATTGCTATTTTGAAGTGATAAATCGACTGTTTCACCTCATTCTTAATTACATTTTGGTGTATATTTCTTGAAGAAAGGGAATTAAATATTTCCCAGAAGTTTTCTCATTGTGAAAGAAGCGCACGTGAAGGATTATGAAGGATTTAATCTTCTATGTGAAGGAAACTCATCCCACTTTTAAAAAAAATTATTTATTTTCTATTTCTTAAGAGAAATCGAAAAAGAGATTAGGTAAAATATTAAAATGCACCTTATTTATAGATTTTGTTATTGAATATGTGTGAACGAGGAAATTTGGTTGATATTTTGATACATATATTGTCGAATGACTTCATTCTCTAAGGTGAGCGCAAATGCAGTTCTATTTCTTCTTGGAAGTCCTTGTTAAATTTTCTTATTTCTCCTGGTGAGTGTAAAGTAGTATGCACCTCATCATATTCAAGTAAACAATAGGCCATATTAAGGGTAAATAATTTTACTCTTTTATTCGACTCGATATTAAAAGTATATATATATGAAAATTATATATGAGCACTTTTAAATAATTCATATATCAAGAAATATGTGAAATCATTAATTAATGAATTAATAATTAATTATATGATTAACTAATTATTTATTAACTAATTAATTAATTATTAACTAAATAAATTACTTAGGGAAATATTATTATTGATAATTATTATTGAGTGAGTAATTATTAACTATGTAATTTACTTAGTTAATAAGAAAATGCATATTTAATTTATTTTTGTAAGTCATTAGACTTATATAAATTATTCTTATTGATTTTAAAATAATAAATATAAAAAAATTCTCTCTATGAAATATACATTTTTATTTATATGAAAACGATATTTTTAAATGAAGTTATACGTTAAGTTGATTAAATAAACATATATACTAGAATAATTCATGGATGGTTTGAAAATTTCGACGTATAAATAATTTGAGAAAAATTTTAATTTTCATATAGGATAGGTTAGAAATTTCTCAGGCCATAGTTTCTGTTTGTACATCTTTTGAACTAATTTTCATAACCTTTCAAAAGTTTCTACAAACAAGAGTTGACTATTGGTGTTTTAAAGAAAATTTATTGAATTAAGTAATAAACGACAATAAGAAATGTAAAATTTATTGTGTTTATGTATTTTTCGAACAAAATGCTCTTCTTTTAGTATTGTTTAGTTAGATGCATAAAAATCAAAAATAAAATCTTGTTGTTAGCTAGACATTTTCTCTTGTCTCAAAATAAATTTGATAATAGCATAAATACATAACTAGTTTCTTTAAAAAGGATGTCAGGAGTAAGATTTTATATTATCTTACGAGCTAAAACTTAATTATATGAAGCAAAAGCTATTTCTTATGTAAATTACCTCAAGGATGTTCAGTTAAGTTAAATAATCTACAGTGATAAAGTTACAGCAAATATTGATCAATATTCAACATTTAACAAATATTTCAGAGTTGTAATAATAAAATTAAAAAAAGAATTTTTTTGGTTTGTTAATTTAGCAAAAAAAATATTAAAACTCTCTTGATTAAAAATGAGATTACTTACACTTTTTAATGACTTTTAATTTCAAATTTACAGAAAAAATATTTTGGTGTTTATAAATAAGTAAGTTAATATTTGAAAACTTCATTTAATCAAATATGTAATTTACTACGTTAAGTTTATGAGATTGCTATACATAACCTGATAATAAACTAATAACCTAAATAACCTTGCACCCATCATTAAATATATAAATTTGCTGCTACAAGATATTTACATGCATGGTTTAAATGGATTCAATGTTTCTGCTAAAAATTATTTATAACTATAATTATTACATTTATAAATAAGTTTATTACATTTATATTTGCTCTAAATTCTAATAGCGGCCCGATGGCAAATTAGCTAGCGCTCTTACCTTTGATACCACAGGCTTCAGGTTCAAATCTTGGCGGTGGCATGGATGCTTGTGAGTGTTCTGAATACACGTTAACCTGTAGGTCCCTGCCTAGCCTTTAAGTGTGTACGAAATGACTGTAGAGTGACAAACCAAAAAAAGCAACTAAATATCTATTAAAAAGTAGGATTAAATAAATTTTATTAAATCAGCAATGTAACGGTAATAAAAACTTATCGGTACATATTTCAGTCAAACATAAGCGTTATTGTTGTTATTTTACATTGTTTCATTGTTCTTCATCACATTTGCTGGATTAATGGAGAACCTTGGTTGCTTACAAAGTATTTCTTAAGCTTTAGCCCATTGATTAGATAGAAAAAAAGTAATATAAGTATATTATTAATTTATTAAAAAAATTAAAAATGAAATTTTTATTAATTAATAAAAAAAAAAACAAATATTTTTTTTTGATATTTGTTTGAATAAATAAATAATGCATGGTTGTTGTTGAATAATATTCAGAACAGCGCGAGGTTTTGCGATTTTTAAAATGTTTCATAATTGTTCTTCCTCAAAATATTCATATTATAATTAAGTTTTATAACAAATTGTTTTTGGGAGGGAAATAACGTCTATATATTTGAATTTGTAATCATCATTATTTTCAAGTCATTCTGAAATTTACATGACAAATTGTTGTTCATCAAAATATTCATATTCTAATTAATTATTAAATATTTGGTAAAATCACATTTTACAATATTAAATAGAAAGATTTCCAAAAAATAATAAATAATACAACATAAATAAATTCCTTAATCAATAGTTGGTTGGAAAAATTTAGAAAATGAATAAATATTTTTTTTTTTTCATTTTAAATATAAGAAAACTATTTTCTAAACTTTTTTTCTAAAAGTGTCATTTTTCATGAATGATATTTGATTTATGGTACATAAAAAAAAAAATTGATAGAAAATTTATTAAAAATTTTTATATATTATTTTATATAACATAGCTTCAAGTTTTTAATGTAGAACATGATATAAAAAGACTTTTAGAAAAACACATTTTTACAACCTTACTTTTTCTTAGAAAAACAGTAAACATTTAAGTGATGTATTATATTTTACCATTCTTTTATAACAAGAAATTTCTCTTGGTTTTTGTTTGAAAGAAACATCAATTCTGGTTTTTAAAACCATTTAGAATATTCTTCTCTACCATCAACCTAAAACAAGGATGATTTAAGTTTAAAAGTAATTTAAGTTTTCATTTTTTTTATCTAAATGCAGATTTATTAAAAAATGTATTTTTTTTTATAAAATGTTAAATAAGTTATTTTATTCTTATATATATATGTGTGTATATTCTTTTGTTAAAAAAATGATAATAAATTTGAAATGTTTATGGGATATTTTAAATCGTTATAGTAGTGAAAAATAGGAAAATTTATTTTTTAATCAAAAAGAAAGAACTGAACACTAATAAATCACATTTTATAAAAAAATTCCTTTTAATTAACTGGAAACAATTAATTTTATTGCCCTTTTAAACTAGCATTTTTTAAGTATTAATTTAATATCTAAAACGTGTTTCATATAACATTTTAATAAGCAATGAATTTAAAGATATTTTAAGGCCACCACCATAAAAAGGATTATCAAAAGAGATTTGATTCACAAATTTTACATAAGTTTGTAACGACATTAAAATACCAAACTTAAAATATTCCGATTAAAAATATTTATAAAAAAATAAAAGCAAAATTTGAGGTTTAGCCTTAAACAACGTTAATATATGCCTAAATCATTAGAATTGTTTCGATGAAATATATATTTTTGTTTTGGTAAATTTAATTTAAAAAATAAGAGCGAAAATTCCAAAAAATGTAGAGAAAATGTGCTCAAAATAGCAACATAAAATTTCATCATTCAAGACTAGAAAACTTAATATAATCAGTTACTAACCGAATTTATTTACTGTGATATTTCAATATAACAATTTTAAAGCAACAAAACATTTAATGGTGTACCTTTTAAAAACACGAAATTAAAAATTTATATAAACTATAGGAAAAAATATAGGAGATGCAATCATATGAAAGCACCAATCATTTAGTTTTTCATGTAAATTTCTACATATTAATAAGCGTAAAAAACAATATTATTGTTAAGTACAATCACATTAAATATATTTTAATCTAAATTAAAACATTTATAAAAAATGGCAAGTGAATTTCTTTGATTGAAAAAAACAAGCATTTCAGTTATTTCCGAGTCGACCATAGCAGTTTCAAATCATTGATGATAGAAATAACATACACATTTATTTTTATTACTGTAAAATACAAAAGTGAATATAAATAAAAATAAATTTAGAGTGAAAAAAATAAAATTAAAAAAGAATATTATTAAAAATCAATAAGCCCTCAAAAAATGGCGTTTTAATTTCGAAAACAATTCTTAATCTCTTAATACTCAAATGTCCATTAAATATTTATTAATTAAAATTTTTAAGAAGGCTATTAATGATCACATTAATAGCCTTCTTCACTAAAAGATTTAAATTCTAGATTTCAGAGATGAATATAGAATTCCTTGCAAGCATAACCTGTAATATTATTTCTTATTCATAATTCTTATGCTGAAGATTTTGAAAGAAATACATTGAAAGCATATTTGAACACTATTTAAATAACTGATAAGAATTTTTGATGAGTTTTGATTCCCACCAGTTAAAAAATTATGAATTCCGAGAGATCTAATATTAAATTTTTAACATCAAAGTGCTACGATTTTTAACGGGAAACACTAAGAGGAAAAGTTAGGAAACACGAACACACAAATATATTTATGTACAGGGCCTAAAACTTTTGAAAATGTGTCTTTTCTTTCTCAAATAGAAACAAATTTTCATCAAATTTTCATAATATTGAAAAGTACTTTAATTTATTCCATTCAATTTAATACTATTTTCAATTTTTGAAGAAATTGAAAAAAGACTATTTTTAAGACAAAAGAATTTTCACATATAATGAAGATACGTATCAAATTTGTCTGCTGTGCAATAATTTACAATCTTAAATCTTTTTCAAATGGAGTTTGCCATACTAAATAAAATCATTTCTTTAGAATATTTTTTTTTATTTCCAATGGCAGATTATGAACAGCTACAGCAAAAAAAAAGAATAAAAAAAAAAAAAAAAAAATAAAAAAAAAAAAAAAAAACACAGATAATACAACAATACTGAAACAGAGTTCATTAATCTAACAATAATGCCAAGTTGTAGATCTTTTAGCCACTAAAAGTGTTACCAGGTGGACCACGGGGAGGTAGATCTTCTGCGCACCCCTTTCTTTAGAATATTAATTTTCTTTCTTCTAGTGTTTGTATATATATATTTCGAATATTTCCATGATTGGACCAGGCAAGCATATACTGTTAGAAATTCACGAACTAACTATTAATTTATACTTAGAAAAATATTACACTAATAAAAATAATTAAAAATGTTATTTTAAATTATTCAAAAGTTTTGCAATGCATAGTGTAGCATTTTTTCACACGGGAAGAGTTGTAGCATTCCATTCCCAGGAGAGTGGAATGTATATTTTTAATGCATAATCATTCAAATTTGACAGCAGATAAACAGTGTTGTTGTTAGTTATATTACATGCAATTATTTTTTGTACTAACGAGAACAATCTGTCACTTAATTCTGATAGCAGATATTCAGTGTCATGGATAACGATACTTTATGAATTTAGCGATTTTTTTGCGACCTTCACATGTCGAAACAATTACTGATGGAATAGGGACTACACCATGAGTTGTAGCAACGTGATTGGTGATAGACCATGGGCTGAGAAAATGTCTACTCGAATGAGATGTGAGGGAAGCTGATCTCCTCTTGACGGATTTCCTAAAAGGGAGGTTTTTAGAGAAGGGAAGAGAAAGTTTTTACAAGAAATGTTGTTTCTCTTTTTCTGAAAGTGATTGAACACCGGAGTTTCCACCTACTTACAGAGGGGAGCCCCTTGTGTTTTGTTGTTTTGAGAGTTCTACGTAGAATCACACAACGTGGTCTGAGATTCTACGTAGAATCGAGAACTCTGAAAACAGAACTGCATTAGTGTATATAATTTATATCTTTAATTTTCATTTTTATGTAAATAAAGTTCTGTATATATATATATTTAATGTTTGCAATAAAAATTAAAGGGTTTCCATGAAATTGGCTCTCTTCTTGAAGTCTTTAGATGTCTAGTATAGGTCGAGACGTTACAATAATATAATAAATTATAAATCATTTAAAGATGAATCTACAAAAATGTCTTATATAATGAAGAGCATCATCATTCGAAAACTATACACATATAAAACATTATCTACTGCAATACCAAAGACGTTATGGAACATGTATAAATTTAAAACTAGAGAATATAATTATAAGAATTATTTGATTAGATTGATATCATTGTTGAGTGAAAAACCTTGAATTTCATCATATAAAAAATTTTTACAATGCTATAATAGCTAATTAAATCAAGGAGGTGAAATAGGCTTAGTGTATAATATGTGATTAAAAATGGTCAATTTTACATTAATTGCATTTCGTACGCAATTTGTTTAAAAGGCTTTTTTTATCTCATAATATTTAAAAAATAACAATTAAAGGAGATTTTATTGTAACTAATCATGCACAAAATATATAATTTTGGTAATGCATCTCTTTAATTTTGTCACTAAAAACAAAAAATTATAATTTGACGTGCAAATTATATTTAATTTTTCGGCACGAGTTTTTCTCTTTCTTCACGGAAAGCAATTACAGAGTTAAGAAAACTACCCTATTTATGTTACAAAATTTACATTTCTTTCAACACAGAAAAATAAGCAATAAACCATAACAAAAAATTTCCTTTGGATATACCTTAAGGGAAATGTAGTAAATTAACTAAATAGTTAAAAATGTAGTAAAAATTTTAATGAAAAAGAAAACTAATGTTAATTAAATTTTTTTAGTTTGTTTTAGATACAATGATTATGTAAATGAAGCTTTTTTTTTCATTAACAGGTGTAAGGTGAATGTTCCAGAAAGGAAATGAACAGAATTTGAGTTCTCTTCTACATGGACTGTCTCTCAAACGACTGCTCAACAAATTCCCCCCAACATTCGTTTGCACGGAAGGCCTCATGAGAGGGGAACTTTTTATACTTCTAAGTAAGTTGAATTTAAACAATTATTGGATTAAACTGTTCCAGATATTATGCAGTTTTGTACAGAACGTTACGTTGTATAGAACTATATAAAACGATTACCTGTAATATTCATTATAATTGTCTTTTGTTATATTAATAGAAATGGAACTGTAATTATAAATGAGTAAAATTATTAAAGTTGTAGAATTTATTTATAATTTCAGCTTTGTATCAATCAAATTCTCCTGAAAATAAATAAATATTAAAAAAAAACCATCTAATGTATTTTAACTATGTTTGCTTGTGAGTTTTGAATAAAAATTCAATTAGTCTAAATGCAGTATAATGTGCACAATTTATAATTTAAATATTCTCAGCATTGAAAGTTATGATGCATTAAACCCATCATATGCATCTTTATTTAAAAATGCTCATTAATTATAAAGAACTAATTGCAATGTCATAATTCGACTCAAGTCCCTTTAAGTCGAAATGTTGACTAATTGTAGAATAAAACTATCATGGCATTCGAAATGCATAAACCTTAAAATGCCTCGATTCAGACCACTAAAAATGTTTCAAATAATAAATAGGCAGAAAAAAAAATTGAAATTCATTTAATAAACACAAAATTCAAGATGTTGAATGGCAAAAACTGCATTGGCATATCAAAAAAGAAAAAAATGAGCACAAAAATGTATATAAAATATACAATGACAGGGTGTGAAAATATCAAAAGAAATCAGTGAATATAAATGAAATCTATTACATCATCCTGAGGATGCGTTTATCAAGAAATTCGTACCCTCACGATATTATAAACCCTCAAATTTCTGGTAGCTAGATGATTTGATCATTATCAAAGAAACTTTCAACGACTTATTCTAATAACTTTGTAGTAGACGGAACTGCCTTCTGATAAAGAGTCGGTAAGGTATAGGATTGCAAGAAAAAAAAAATGAATCGGCAGTACAACCCTTTTATAAAGAAAATATCGAGTCAAGTAATAGAGGCTCGTGACTTTTTTTTTATTTATTTATAATATGGCCATTAAGATTGTGATTGGTTGACAGACTACGGTCAAAAATTTTATTTCTCGAATTTTTTTCCCTTTATTAACCTATTTGCAGTATAAGATTTGTATGATATATTATCGTCTGCGTTTTGACGTCAATTAGCAGCGTGGGAAAGTGAAATGGTATTGAAGGCAATTTTGGAATGATGTGATTTTTTATTTCTTGGAAGAAATGTGAGTGAAAACTGCTATAGTGTCGACAGTTTACAGAGATTATGAACTATGGGAATTTTTTTTTAACAACAATGAGTTTGGCGCAGATTAAAAAAAAAAAAAAAAAAATGCTTCTGTGACAACATTTTTTTAAAACAGCATTCTTTTCTTAAGTTATTTGCTTTGTTGCTGTTTAAAACTACTGATGGAATTAATTTTGTACATAATTTAATTCTTGATTTGAACTGTTTTTGTATTCCTTTTAAAGGAATACATAGGAGAAAAAAAATAGGAGAAATGTTTATCAGGAAATCTTTATTTCAATTACATATGTAAGCATATTAAATGTTTTATGAATTTAATCCTTTCTTTTTAAACAAATACTTCAATTCTGTTTTTAAGAAGATTGATATGAATGTAATCAATTTGGTACCCTAGCATACTCAGGCTATAATGTTTTCTTCCTGAATGACCACGGGTCAAAGTGATTTGCATTCAAAATGCTGATTACAATAGGTAGAGAAATTTAAATAAATAAATTCACTAATAATCATTTTAGTTTTTGTGAAGAAACGAACCAGTCTCTCTAATTTTTTGCTTTTTTTAATAAAATGTAAGAAATTAATTAATTATATTGTTTAGACTTAAATTATTAATTATTAATAATCCCTTTTTAAATTTAAAGGTTATTTCTGGTAAATCCATTTTTAATCCAGAAGATATTTTGAGAGAGACTTTATTTAGAGCAAAAAATAAAAGATTCTGAGAAAATCTTTCTTTTTTTAACAATAATTTCAAAATGAGATTGCCACAATGTCAGCTTGATTATTTTGAATGTTTTTGTAAAAAAATTAGTAAACAAATAAATAAAATTATAATATCAGGATACAAGTGCAAATAAATGACTGCGAGATCAATCAGTGCTACTTTTTTATCTCCTTAAAAATACTTTTAAATTTTAGCAAAAACTAAGATGAATTAAAATTATTGAAATGAAGAACTTTAAAACCCCCATTATTCAAAATTGCAAAACGCACTTAGATAAACTTAAAATTCATCAAAATAATTTGAAAAGCCTCTTTTTTATCTGAAACTTTTAAATAGCTTATGATTAAAAATTAAGTAACATCTTTTATCTTTTAGAAGGCTTCTTTTGAAAAATGGCAATAATTCTAAAAAAAATTTATTTTAAGTCTACTTTAATTGAAATATCATTCGCAATTTATTTCAATGGTATTAAATATTTATTATACAGAACTAAAGTGGTTTAGAGCATTACCGCGGACATTAATTATAAACGAAGCCATAATATTTTTTTCTTTATTTTGCTCTTGATTTATAAATACGCTTTTGGGAAAATAAATTAGAAGTTCAACTCTCTCTTCCCTTCATTTGAAAGCTAAATCTGTTATTATTTACTATCATCATAAAAGAAATTTCAGCGAATTTTCTTTAAGACACATATATTAATTAAAATAAATTTTTATTTCTAACATAGTTAGAATAGTGTGTTTTTCGGTTTTATTTGAAGTTATGCATTGCTATTAAACAAATTTTGAAAAAAAAAACTAAGAAACTTTAACTACTAAACTTTAGTTTAGTTGCTAAGTTTATTTAGTTTAAGAATGTTTTAATTTAATTGGATACGTTTGTAGAAATTATTATTTAACTGCCTTACTATTTACATTCTATTTATTTTTAAATTTAACTGCATAAATAAATATTATAAAATTTTCCATTTGTAAATTTTTTAAATTAATTTATCAAAATGAAATTGATATTAGTACTTCATTTTTATTAAATTTGTTCAAAATAAAAGAAATTTCAGGTGCTTAAGAAATGCTAAATCATATGAACTAAGTACCAATATATTTTTAATGACAGGCATTTTAAAACGTTAATCAACAAAGAATCAGTTGCTATTAAACTTTTGTTTGATATTTGAAATAATATGCAGATTGTCTGTAATGTTTAAAAAAGTCACTAAAACTGCAAATATATTTTTTTTGAATACGTTAATCTTGTGCATCAAATAAAAGAATTCCCTTATTATTAATTAAAATTCACTCGGTATTATTTAAACATAATATTTAATAACTATGCCTTAAATTGCCTTACTCATCCAACCCTTATCATTCTGGCTCATCCAATAATTATTTTATATGTTTCATTTTGGCGTGGTTAAATGGCTTTAAATCAAATGTAAGATAGTTGTCTTTAAATAATTCCAGGAGTCCTTTTTTTTTTTGTTAACTCCTGTGAGTATAGACTCACATGAGGTAGTATCGTAGATTATGATTCTGTAATTTCAGACAGTGTCTTCAAAAATATATGTGTCCTTGTCTACTTTAAGAATGGACATGTTAGCTGAGAAGATGAATGGAAAATAGTAGCCATGTTGTTTTGAATGTTTATCTCAAATTTTATTGAAATCAAAATATGATAATAAAAACTCATCATGGTTTACCTTGGGTAATGCTGAATGTATTGCATATTTTCCATAAATGGAGAAATTACCAGTATACAAAACAGCAACAACATATTTTTCTTATCTTGCACTATTAAATTGACATATGAACAGCGTATAAAAAGAGATTTTTAAAAGATTAGGGATAACTGCCCCGCATTTACTTAAAGTATGATAGAAAACCAATAATACCATACATTTACGCAAATTGCTATTAAATTAAATCCACACTCGAGTATAATCTTTTCCGAAAGTATTGAATGAATTATGGACCTTCATTACATGTGAATCTCCGTTTTCACGTTAATTAAATGAATTTTTACTGAGTCACTAGTATTCGAAATTAAAAGCTAACGATTATCTTTTATTTTTCATAATATTTCAATTTATTATCAATCTGGTAATATATATATATATCTAACAAATAAAATCTTTGATTCACATATGATAACACTCAATTAGATATCAATAATTCTGAAATATTTGATATGGTTTTCATTTTATTAGAATGGTTGTTTATGGTACAAAAATTATTAAAAAATATATTTCATTCTCTAAAAATGTTTTATGTATTTTAAGAAAAGACAGCAAACCTTTTGAAATATTTATCACGATTTTTGTTTTTTATAGGACCGAAGATTTCCTGTGCAAATGCACTTTAAATTTAAATCCATTATAACTAATAACCTTTAAAATATCCAATGCATGCATTAGGTCTGTTCAGAAAATAAAATACATGTTTAGTAGGTCCAATCATCTAAGATACATTTTAGGGAAATATCCACTTCATTAAAATCCAGCTACATAAAAATTTCCATATGTGAAGGAAAGTTTCTGTCGATAGCTACTTAAAACCTGAATTACGATTTCTGATGCTTTTTCTATTTCATTTCTTTCTATATAAATGTATGCATAAGACATTTCGGAAACATTACAGAAAGAAGATGCTTGTTATTTGATTCTCAGTTTGGAAATTTCTTTAATAACACGCTCATGTTTTTGATAATATGTTCGGTTCTTTGCATCCAAATATTTTACTCTCTTTTTCTGACTTCCTGTCAATTTTTTTTTTTCTTTTTTTCATTTGAAATCATTTCAGCTTCGACGAATGAATTTTATACATATTGGCAGTTGGTTGAGTTAGAATACATAAAGTTTATTTCTAATACCTTTTACTTTGCATATCATACATACAAAAGGAAATATATTTTCACATTATTTTCAAGAAAGTGGAAAATTTATTTCTATATTTCCATCAAAGAAAAAAATATTTCGTATTATTCATAAAAACTTTCTTAAACTGTTTTGTAAATTTATTTGCAGAATAAAACGCATTTAGAATATATGTTTTATTAAAATATTTATTTCTTATTACTTATGCAAGTTATTCCAGAAAAATTTAGTCTGTAACAGAAAGATTCTTATAAATTTATTATAATGCAGTTAACATGATTGAAAAAAGATTTTAATCAGTGTAAAAATTTTTAACTAAATAAAAGACTATAATGTTCATTTAAAACAATACTTTTGTGCCATAAAATTCACAAAAATGTGCGTTAAGATTATGTATATTTATATAATTCAGTTTTATTTTTTTTTGTCAAAAATTTTGTGCAAACGGCATCAACAAATTTTGAAAACAAAAATTTGAAAATATTTGAATGCGCTGTATTAATTTAAACTAACGTAAAATAAATGATTTTATGTAGCTTACTAAATTGTACAAAAATTTAAACAAAATTTCAAACAATTAAGTCTCACTATTACTTAGCAGACCTTCCTCAAAAATGGTGGCTCTCTGTTGGTTGGTTAGAAACTAATCAAGTTCTCTGCTAGTGCGTGCATACATAAATGAAAGATATAAATGCATTCGTACAGTACAATATTTAACTTATTTGTCGACATTCTCATAAATCCAAACTGAAATAATCGTACAGATTTATATGACACCATTACATAACACCACATCACATCGCACCATCGTAATTAGAGATGAGATGGCCTTTTATAGATCTGGAAATAATGTAGCTGAAGCTGTGCCATAATTTTCTACAAACACTCTCAATGATATCCTCAGGTGTTTACACTTTAAATTCCTCTTCCTGTAGCAAAGAGGAAGAGGGATATAAATTGTGAACTGAAAATTATTGTAGATGGTTGACGATTTTTTGCATCTCTTCTCGGAAAAGACGTAGAACGTTTCCGTTTGAAATTCATTGTTTAGTTTTTATACACTGTTGCTATTGTAGCATTTTTTCTACGAGAAGAAATATAACATTTCCATTCCCAGGGGAAAAGAATGTATATTCTTTAACAAATGCATAATAACAAACTATCATTCAATTCTGTGAGCAGATAAGCAGTACCGTGGATATTTATATTACATGCAATTGGTGTTTTGTACTAATGAGAGCAACCTGTCACTTAAATCTGACGACAGATAATCGGTATCATGGATAATGAGATCCCATGAAATCAGCAATTGTCGAAGCAATTACAAATGGAATATGGACCACGCCATGAGTTGTTGTATCGCGATTGGGGATATACCATGGGCTGAGACAGTGTCGACTCCTAGAAGAAGTGAGGAAAGCAGACACCCCCTCTTGACAGATTTTCTTAAAGAGAGGTTGTTGGAGAAGGAGAGGAAGAGAGTTCTGCGACGAGTCGACAAGAAGTGCTGTTTTTCTTCCTTTCTCTGAAGTGACTGAACAGGCCGGAGATTCCGCCTGTTTACAAGGGAGACCCTTGTGGTTTCGTGCATCACGAACTCAGAAAATCTCCGACCTTGTAGTGAACTGCACTTGTGAATCAAATGCATGCCTTTTATTTTCCTTTCTTGTAAATAGTATAATAACCCAAAGTTCTGTATATATATATAAAAATATATATATATATATATATATATATATATATATATATATATATATATATATTTAAAATGCTTTTAAATAAAAATTAAAATGTTCCCATGAAACCGAGACGTTACACTATCCACAAAGCTGCTATGGCCTTAACCGGATATGGTGCTAAAACAGATCTTAATTTCGGAATTCAAGTGATCGAATTTCAAAATATAGATACAAATTAAGATGGCCATCAATCCACGAAAATATTAACAGTAAATTTAAAGAATGAATATCAACATTTTGCCCTAATTATTTGTTGTCAAGACAAAAATTTAAATTTTAAACCGCTACAATTTAACCTATATTGACTTATTGCTTCGCCATTTGGATGATATAAAATCTAATACATTAGAAAAGTTAAAAATCAGTTCAGATAAAATTTAGAGAAAACCTTCATGGCCATTGAGATACACAGACATGCATTCAATGCTCAAATTCCTGCAATTATTAGTTACAAATAATCATAGTTAATTAATATATTATTCAAATAAACATGAAAAATTTAAAGAAAATATTATAACAAATAATAAAAGTAAATGTTTGTAAGACTCGCCATTAGTATTGTTATTAAAATATGGTATTTTCATCATTTTAAATTGATTTATTTATACGAAAACAAGCAATGCAGCTACAGCTTCGAAAATATAAAAACAAGAAATGAATATAAAATTAGAATTTTCATAGTACTAATGCATTTCAGTTATGAGCCATAATCATCAATATTAAATTGACGTGATTCTCTGGCGACATGTTAATTAGCGTTTTTGTAAAGAACTCTTGATTTAATTTAAAATTATTTTCACTGTTTTATCATTGAAGTTTTATAGTATAAGAAAGTATCAAAAATTATTGTTGTTATTCAATGTAGATTCAACGTGGCACAAGGTGCGTTACAAACATAAGGGCCAAAACCAATTTAAAACCAAATCAAAACCAATTAAACCAATTTTTACCTAGTTCAAGAAATGAAAAAGAAATGCATTATTGTAGAAGTTTCTAAATGTAACTGACTTACATATGTAAGGAAAAAACACAAAACCTCATGCAGAAATATCAACAACAAAATCAGATGTTATAAATAACAATCATGCAAGTCTACAATTTAAGGATAAAATTTAGGAACTCTATCTAGGTACCCTAGATAGAAAGGCTGAGAATTAAATTGCTATTTTCTAAAGATATCATAACACAAGTTTACACTCAAGAGCCAAAACATTATGACCACCCCTACATTTTGCAATGAACTCGCCTGGATGACGTCGAAGGCACGTGATCAGGTGGGAGTGGTGTTTAACTGCTGCTGGAGAGTCTGAAGAATCATTCTTTCACTTACTTCTGTGTGTGATGGGAAAGGCTGTGGATCTAAGCGACTTTGATAGAGGGCAGAATGTAATGGCTCGAAGGCTCGGAACAAGTATTTCCGAAACTGCACGACTCATGGGTTGTTCGGGATCTACAGATGTTAGTACTTATGCAAAGTGGATGAATGAGGGTGAAACCAGCAGTAGACGACATGGAGTTGGACGTCCACACGCTATCAAAGAAAAAGGTCGTCGGAGACTGTCTCGCATGATGAAGCAAAACCGGAGCCAGACAGTGGCTCAGCTGACAGCCCAATACAATGCAGGGCCAAGTAAAATACTTATCGGAGCACACTGTTTAGCGGACACTGTTGGATATGGGGCTACGCAGCAAACGTCCCACTCGTGTGCCTTTGCTGACCAAGCGTCATCGCCAACTGCGCCTGCTCTGGGCCCGGGAACATCGTGACTGGTCCATGGATCAGTGGGAGAGAGTTACCTAGTCAGATGAATCACGGTTTGTCATTCATCACGCCGATGGCCGTGTCAGGATACGCCTTCTCCCAGGCGAACAGTTGCTCCTTCAATGTACAGTAGGTCATACACAGGCCGGTGGTGGCGGTATTATGCTTTGGGGGACGTTCTCTTGGGCGTCTCTGGGACCCGTGGTTGTGGTAGAGCAGACCATGAATGCTACAGGGTATCTGTACATCATTGCGGACCAGTTGCACCCTTACATGCCCTCTGTTTTCCAGCTGGAAATGGAATGTTCCAACAGGACAACGCCCCTTGTCACAAGGCTAAAATTGTGTTGGAGTGGTTCCAGGAACATGATGTTAAATTCAGTTAATGTCCTGGCCCCCTAACTCACCGGATCCCAATCCGATAGAACACATTTGGGATGTCCGGGGACGGCAGCTCCGAGTTCAAAGACCACCAATTCGCAATATCTCGGATTTGCGTGACCGTTGCTTAAACATCTGGTACAATCTGTCTCCGGCCATCTACCAAGGACTTGTGGCATCCATGCCAAGGCGGGTTGAAGCTATGTTGCGCGTCAAAGGTGGGCCAACTCGTTATTGACAGGTGGTCACAATGTTTTGGCTCTTGAGTGTATATACAGTTCAAATTGTAATGACTATCCAAACAATAAGTTTATCAAGATACGAACACGTTATCTTTATTATCTTCACCCTCAATAGCGGTAAGTATTTTTGAGCAGAATGCATAAAATTTATGGAACTGAATTCTTCCTATGCAACTTGGTTTGCATAACTGATAAGTATTATTAAATTAGTTATCTGAGTGTTATAAACGCTCTCTGGACATTATGAGTGGAGTAAAATTAAGGGTTTATGTAGCAACGATTCTCCAGGTGATAAGACATTCTAGCCAACCAATATATGGTTTAATAAAACTATAATTTAATTTTGCTTCTATTATGCATGAAATGAATTTAAAGAAAATAGAGGAACCATATATATTACTATAACAAGAATAGTAATGTTTTACTGCAAGTTCTATAAAAAAATCTTAAATTTTAATTATAAGAGAATCACTGCCTTACATACACACAAAACTAAATTTGCGAGCCTTAACAACTTTTTGACTTTGATAAAGTAAAAGAAAAAAAAAACATTTCTTGAACTTAGAACATTAGTTGCTCATGATTAATACATTCTTCAAGGATAATTTGTTTCCAACTACTGAAGAATCAATCACAGACATTTGTTGAACTGCTAGAATAGGCACTTTCTTAAGAATGCCTTGAGTAATGTTTCATTTACGTTAGAAAGAAAAAATCTCGAACTCAGAGTTTTTAAGAGCCACGATTTTATCCCTAAATTTCTAATACATTTTAATTAAATAACCAAATAAGCCTTGAAAAATACCTTTAGTAACACACTATTGATAAAAATATAATACACTTAATTTATTTTTCTGTAGCACAATTCCTCAAAAATGCTTGTAAAATTTTTCAAATGTTCAGGTTTGATGTTTATTCGACATTATGGAAATCAGATAAATATTTTTTTATTGAGTCTTAAATTTGAGTCTTAAAAGATGCTTATCTTTTAAGACTCAAATTTCATTTATTGTAAAAATTAGATCAGAAAATATATTTCTAATAATCGGATAGTTATTGTTTTAAAGTTTTTATCATTTGTAAAATAATTTGTAACATCAAAGTTTTTAAAATATGATTTTTTCATTTCTTTAGAACATAAAGAGCAAAATATTTCAATGTTTTTCCAGTAAATATAGGAATAATTACATAATTATATGCTTTTGCGTGAAGATACTAAATATAAAATAATTAACTTGATAAATTTGTTAACTTAATAATCAATAGATATTTTTATATTTTTTTTTTAATAATCATATTAAAATCTTCAATTATAGAGCATTATAATATATACATTAGCAGCATAATATCATAATAATATTTAAACTTATTATAATATTTTTGAGCATCAAGTGTCACTATTATCTTTAAATATTTTTTTAATATTTTTTATGTGTAATACTGATAATTTCGCCTGAGATCTATCTTAACGTATAGTAAATTATAGAATATAGTTGATTCATCATTACTAATAGTACATAATAAGGGTTTTTATTATGTAAATACAGTTACAATATATTAACAAAAATGAAAAAGGGAACACTTCTTTTCTGTATGACTTATATATATGAAATGTATAAAAAGTTATATACACATCAGATGGATCATAACGAAACAAGTCGATACGAAGATTGACTATCTATTACTTTACGTAAATAATGAACTCAGTACTTCTCTATTCGAAGTTAAAAGACTCTGTTGACACAACCAATGCTTGGCCCATTGCTGATGCTCGAAGTATAGTTTTGAATCCAATTGTTGTCAGTCATAAAGCCGTTGATTTTTGAATCAAGTAGTAACGACCTCATGTTTCCTTTATGTTACCACGAAAACCCCATCGACGGTTGATGAAAGGAAGGAATTACAGGTCAACTATCCGGGAATTACGTGTTGTATCGAAAAATTCAGAAAATTCTTTAATTTATACGCATTTCAACATTCACCATCGAGTCTCCTAGTTTAGGTAAACAAGGGCTACAAAAATACCACCTACATCCAAAGTTAGCCAAACTTTGGGTGTGTCAACAGAATTATTACGAGTCGGATAAATGTAATGATTGCGACGCCATGCACTATATATACATAGCGTCAAATGTCTGTAGTCAATGTCTGTAAATAATACTTATCTAATTTGTAAGTAAACATTTAAGTAGTTTTGAAAAAAAAAAATTTATCAACTCCTTTTTCTTATAGATCATAAATTTTAATAAAATAAATTTTTTTGCAAGTATTGAATGTGTTTAATCTGCCTTTTCAGTCCTACCTCCGATGATCGCGTGCCTGAAGATCAGTAGCTTCGAGGTCCCATCGCTGCTGGTGCCCGGAGACTCGGCCTACCTGACCTGCCTGTTCGACTTGGCGGGGAGAAGCTGTACTCCGTCAAGTGGTACAAGGACGAGCAGGAATTCTACAGGTTCTTCCCCTCGCTCACTCCACAGTACATGGCTTTCCGGGCACCCGGAATACACGTGGATGTAAGTTGGACTCATTCTTATATTTTTATCAATCACATACAGTTGAAAGAAATTAATTTAATAAATTAGTGTCAAATAATTAATTAATAGTAACGAAGTAAACAGTGAGCTTTTAAGGACATGGCTCGTCGTTCAGTTATTATCAATTTAATGGATACTAAACAAGTAATATAAAAAAAAATTATGTCAATTCCTACATTTTTCACTCAATTGCAGAAAGTCCTTTATAAATAATTTTCATACATTTGTTAAAGTTTATCTGGCGCCATCTATTGGTAGATATATTCAACTTAAACCTAAAAAAACTAAAATTAATTAATTCGATTTAATAACTGAATTAATATTTGAAAAAACTGTATTAATATCCAGTGTCACCCACTACAAGTTAAAAAATGTATGGGAACAGTGGATGAATAAAAAAGTATTTTATGAACGATTGAAAATTTGAACAAGATATATATATAGGGAGAGTGTGCGTTAATAGAAGGAATGAATAAGTTTGATACCAATTAGATACCAAAATGAGTTTCCTTAATTGTTAAAAATCAAATGAAATTAAATGCGTTTACAATACGTGTATAAATTTTTATCTGTTTAAATGAAGACACTATGTGGTACAAAAGACATTTTTTTGTTTTGTATCAATTTATTAAATATAACACAATATGAGTTAGTGAAATTAAATCTTTTAGGTAAAATTATTTTAATAAAATTAAAATAAATAGTATGAAGAAGAGAAAAGATTGAGAGAAGAATAGTATGACAAAGAAGAATAGTATGAAATATAAAGAACTTTGTTGGATTTTTTTTTCAAATTTTTTTACAAATTTAAAAATAGCAATTTCTTTTTAAAAATTAGCACCTATTTAAGCAAATTGAATTAAATTTTGATCGAGCAATTTAATTTATTTTGTGACTATGGTATCTAAAAATAATTTATAATGTGATCTTTACTTATGCTTAGAAAGGTCTTATAAGCAAATGAAATGCAAGAATTTGAAATAAATTCTTACAACACATCATATTACTAATTATTAATTTTCATTAGACCTAATAAAGTCTGGATGGTAAATCTGGAAATGAAATTCCCTGTTCTTAAATACAATTACGTTTGTCGATGTAAGTTGTTAGTAATTACATTTAATGTATACTTAAATAAAAATTTTTGATTCTGAATTATTTATTAAATAAATTATGAAAACATATTTATTAGCTATCTTTAAAAAGGTCATAAAGCTTTTAATATTTAATGTTAATATGGAAAGAGTAAAGCTTCGTCTGCTAAATAAATATCGCAGTTAAAATAGTAAATAAAGTAATGTTAAATAGAGAAATGTCCAAAAAAACCTATGAATATTTTGTAAATAGCCCCAAAAATCTTTATTATTTTAAAAGAAATTTGAATTCGTTACTCTCATGCATCCATCTATTGATAAAATAAATAAATTTGAAAAATTACTTCCTAATTTTAACTCTATACTTTCATAACTAATAGTGTTGCATAATTTTTTTCCTTTTATCAGGCTAACATATATGCTTAAGGTATTTGAGAAATATTTTAATGTGAATACAGAAGTGTCTAGAGACTTTTTTATAAAAGAAATCTATGGCTTACATATATGTAATATCAAAAATGCAATAAATATATAAAAATACAAGTTACATAAAAAGCATAAATGTCGAATCGTTCTTACATACAAAAGCGAGAAAACAATGGAAACCTTTTTATCGCCTTCATAAATCTGAAACCGTCTGCATTTCAGAAGGAGGAGTCATAAAACTGAATCAGTTCTTTCTATAAATTTGTTTCGAGAAAAATATTGGAAAGAAACGTGGTTATATTTCTTTAACAGAATGATTTTATCCATTTTTTTCAATAAACAAATAAAAATATTCAAATGTTGCCTTCTTTAAGATTTTAAGCTGTAAATTGTATTGTAAATTTAATTTAATTAAATTATAGTTCACATGTAATTTTTTTTACTTTTAATGAAATGAGAGCTTAGTGTATAACACGATAGTTTTCCGAAATAATGGTTACTATAAATCTATAGACCGGAAACTCAATTTGTTTGGCTTGATTTGATGGATAGTGAAGTCAGTCTTGTTGTGACAGGTGTTGTGAGAGATCCCTCTCTTAAGTAGTTTGTTAAGTATGTTTTATGTCACATTGTATAGGTATAGCATGAGGACAATGTAGAATGCACCCTGTGTAATACTAAATTTGCTATATACTACTGTGCCCAAAAAGTAAGACCAATTATTTTTTTCAAAAACTCTTTATTTATACTTTCAAATTTATTTTATCGCCTTCACAGTAATCCCCTCCGGACACAAATACAGTTATGCTAACTTTTTCCAATCCTCAATGCATGCTAACAAGTCATCGTCAGGGACAAAAAGTCATCGCCATCACGTTGAAACACTTCAATCAACTCAAAATGGTGTTCCCGGAACGGTTTCTTTCAGTTTAGGGTATAGCCAGAAGTCGCACTGGCTGAATACGGTGGTTGTGGAATGATAAGGGTTTCATTTTTTGGAAAAAGTCACGAAGAATCAATTCAGTGTGAGCTGGCGCATTCAGTGTTTTCGATACCAATCTAGATTTGACGCGTTTGAGGCCCATAATGGAATTGACCTATCCTTTTGAAATTCCAACATCAGCAGAAAGGTCTGTAATTGTAAATCGACGGTTTGCAAGCATCAAATCTTTAATTTTTAAATTGATTTTAATTTTTTTCGGCAGTTGATGATGATCGACCAGAGGGCTCTTCGTCTTCAACGCGTTCTCTGCCTTCTTTGAACTGTTTATACCACTTGTAACTATTAACATTTCTTTCCGTTATAAAAATGCTCACGAATGCCTTCTGCAACATTCTATAGATTTCCGCAAACAAAATTTAAGGCAAGGTCTTTTCTCAATTAATTCAGACATTTCAAAAATTGCCGGAATCTATTTTAGAGTCTGACCAAACCAAGCATAACTCAAACACTAATGAATATTTTGACGTAAAATTTTACACAGATATCAACGACCTAAAAAAGATTGTAATTTCATAAGCCCCGGGAATTTTAAATTGAAAATTGGTCTTCCTGTTTAGACACAGTAGTATTTACATTGTATTCTCAATACGCTCTGATAGTAAGGCATTAGTAGAATATATGGACATTAATAGAAGTCATTAACATCATTCTCCAATAGAATGATGTTAATGTTTTCTATTCTTTAACAGATTGATTTTAACCATTTTTTTTCAATAAGTAAATAAAAACATACAAATTCTACATTTTGAATGCTTTAAAGTTATAAATATTATTGAAAATTTTAATTAAATTATAATACAACTTGTGTTTTTTTTTTTTTTTTTTTACTTCTAATAAAATGGGAGCTTAGTATGGCCATATAATACATTAGTTTTCCAAACTGAAAATTTCGTTTCCAAACCTGATAAGAAATGTCACACAAAAAGTTTTTCTGCAGGATGTTTTGTCAGTCCCAATCGGTCACATGATCTCGGACATGCAATAAGAACGTGCAGGAGACATATTGTTTTCGGTTCTACTTATGTCATAAATAATAGTGGAGTTTTTCCATGTTTTAATTTCTGTTGTTTCTTGTGTTAATATTAAAAGTATGTTTTCTGCTAGAAATAAATAAAATTGTTTAACTTTATAATGGATAAACACAATTCATTTAAACCCTCGAAAGATGGCAAAAAAGAAAGCCCTTGATAAATCGAAAATTTCTCTAACCATGAAATTTAGAACCAGATTGGATTTCTAGATTTCTAGAAAAATTGGATTATGAGATTTGTATCCTAAAAAGAAAGTCGAAAGTGGTCAAAAATCCATATTCAGGCAAAGGGTCGAAAAACTTTGAGGGAATGTAGTATTGAAAATCGATTTGCCTCAGTAAAGCAATTGAAATCTGTTTTTGAAACTCATTTCAGCGCCAGAGCGAACTTTGAACTTCGTGAGAACTTGTAAAAATTTATTTTCGAGGCATGCAGACACATAAACTCAAGTTAACCATGCATGAAAACAAACTTTTAGAATGGGAGATGGAACATTAGAACAAATGTCTGAATTATGGAAACATATATGTCATTGATGATTCATGCCCATTTTTATGAATCTAGTGTTATTTATTTGTTCTGAAATTGTTTTAGACATCTTATTTTTAATTTTTACCTTTTAAATCGAAACTGCTTCAATGAGGAAAGCCCATTTGAAATGAGCAAATTACCCAGTTTCTCTAAAGATTCCTTGATGAAAAAACACACTCCAAACTACATTATTCCAACTATGAAACATCCTACCAAAGTAATAACATGTATTCTTCCATTTTGTAACAAGGTAATTGGAACTCTTTTCTTAGTTACTGGAATTTTGCAACAGAACCAGTACAAACAAGTGTTGCAAAACCGTTTTCAACTTCAGCTAAAAGAATGGTTACCACATGGCGATTTTCATATATTTTAAACAGGGCAGAGCTCTGTTCATACTCTAAAAGCATTTTTATAACAACATAATGCCCCTTTATAATTTTGTTCTGGATATTTTCCAGATAAGAATCCAACTGAGAATGCGTGGGAATTTGTAAAGAGGAAACTGACAAAGCAGATGGTAACCCACAATATCCAAGTTAATTTACAGGATTATTTACATCTTTAATCCTCATCAGTTATCAAAAATCAAGTATCAACAATGTTCCATAAATAATCAAGACCCTAATCTCGGCGAAAGGCCACACAACTAAATATTTTTAAAAAAGAAAGACAATTATTACCCCAGTTATATTTATTTATAAAAGTAATTTTATATATTATTTAAAATTTAAGCTTATAATAACGATTTCATAGTAATATACTTAGGCACCTTTTCACAAAAAATAATGAAAGAGGCACTTAATTTAATAAATTTAATTTGTTAAATGCGTCTAATAATTTAGTCTCATTCTCTCTCTCTCTCTCTGTGTGTGTGTGTGTGTCTCATATACATACTAGTATATATATATATATATATATATATATATGTATGTGTGTGTGTGAGTGAGTGAGTGAAAACTTCATACGCATAAACAAAGTCAATAAAGAATATTGACAAAATGTATGTCTATTATGACACAGCTATTTTTTTAAATAAGTTGAATCTCTTGTACCTTGCTTTAATGAATTAAAGTTCGTTTTGATTAGTTATTAGTTTCAATACTTTTAATTTAATATTGTTAATAATTAAATAGTTAATAAACTCATGTTTGTGAAAATTGCAACACCATGAAGGAATCGTCATAATTGAATGAAATTTAATACACAGTCGAGTGGTAGTGGTACAAATAAATGATTAAATGTTCAAAGCAAACAAACAATAACAAGAGATCGGAATCAGTATTTTATGTAGTCACCACGCGACGCAATAAGTGCTGCTACACGACGTGGCATGGAGTCAAACAAATTTTGAATGTCTGCCAGAGGGAGAGCATTCCATATTGTTTGTATGCCCACCCGAAGTTCGTCTGCAGAAGCAACAGGATGAGGATCACGAGCGAGACGCCGACCAACGAAATCCCACACATGTTCAATCGGCGACATATCCGGGGAATGCGCAGGCCAAGGAAGAAGCTGTACCTGCCGCGTTGCAAAGAAGGATTGAACAGTCCTAGCGATATGAGGGCGGGCATTGTCCTGTTGAAATACAGCTGCCTGGCATGCTTTGAAGGAAGGGAACAGCTTGGGGCTGTAGAACTTCACTGATGTACCAGTTGCTATTCAGATTGCCAACAATTCTTAGCAATTGAAATTGTCCATGATATGCTATGGCTCCCCAGACCATAACTCCTTGTGTTCGTCCACTGTGGCGTTCGATAATGCACTCCGGAAGGTGGCGTTCACCGTCATAGCGTGTCTGACACGAATGCGGCCATCATGGTACCACAAATTAAAGTAGGATTCGTCAGAAAACACGACATGCTGCCAATCAGCACGCCAGTCTCTATGCTGAGAGTCCCAATGTAGCCCCAGGCGGCGATGGTTTAGCGTGAGAGGGATCCTGTATAAAGGAGTCCTTGCGCGCAGTCCACGCTGCAGCAGACATCTGCGAATTGATGAAGCACACAATGAAACACCTGTAGCTATTGACCACTGTGCTGCCAATTGTCTAGAGGAAGCTGTACTGTCCGTCAGCGTCATGCGGACCAGGTGTCTATCATCGCGAGCTGACGTCCCATTTCGGGGTCCACTCCCGGATTTCCGAGTTGTCCGACACTTGTCCATCCACTGCTTCCAAAAGACGCATCACTGTGCTGCTGTTGCGCTGCACACGAGCTGCTACTGCACGATAAGACAATCCAGCTTCACGAAGGCCTATGATTCTTCCCCGTTCCCGAAATTCTAATCATTTGCATATCATGCGCTAATTTGCATTTCAGAAAATTTCAGCTCACTCGCGTAAGTCCTTCATGGTGTTGCAATTTTCACAAACATGAGTTTATTAATTTACTAGGCAATTACTAAATTAATATTATAATTATTCTTTAAGTTCAAATTACATATCACAAGGGACATTTTAATTTCTGCTATAGAATAAATTTTCGTATGCAGAGATCTATTTTATCTACTTAAAAAACAGTTTTAGCAAAACTTTACATACTTGTGGAAATATGTTTTTTTTAAACAATGTTTACAGCAAATGTTTCAAGTCCTTTAGCTTTCATACTTCAAGTTTCGCGAGGTAGTTTTGAAGAAAACAATTGGTATATCAGACTTATATAATAATAGTAAATTAACAATATTCAGTTAAACTAAAATACTAGTAGAAAATAAATAATTTAAGGACTATAAACAAAGCGGAAATGTCATAATGTTATTTTCAAGCAAAATTTTCTTTTAATATTTTAAGCGGATTAGAACTTTAATCTTAAAATAAGAAAATTCTTAGAAGACTATTATATAATTGGTATTAAAATAAAATAACTTTGAGGACTTCATTGTTTTATCCATATTATATAATTAAAATTATATATAATAAGTAAAATAAAATATGTGTTATCATGTACTTTAAAAATGTATATAAATAACTAAATTTATACAGTGAATCTTACATCCTTATTTTCGAATATCACTACAATTTAGGCTTTGATTGTTTAATCATATGTAACTGCATGCTTATTTTGATACTTTTAGGGTCAAATGCAATCGCTGTAGTATTCACTCTTTTTAATAATTTTTATCTCTGCAATCATAATAATACATTCAAAAAATTTTCTTTTTCTTTTTTAAAAATCCTATTTTTAGCCCAGTAACCTGTATCATTTATTACTTTTATCTACCAACCCTATTTTAGATTGCTGCAATGTGGAGCATTGGCTTTAGTATCAGATGTACCTATATGCTTTCTTTGATACTTTTTGTATCAAACAAACTGCAGTATTATTCACTCTGCATAATCATTTTACATTTAGTAAATATAAAAAATACATTCAAAAATAATTTGATTTTATGTACAAAAAAAAGAGATCATTTTCAGTTTTTGGAGAATCTTTAGGCAAATGTCTTTCTTTTTTTTGATTTTGTTGTTGATTTTTTTTTTTCTATGAGACGAACAAATATTTCCTGGAAGTAAGAAAACTGCATTTACTGCCTCATTACCCCCCAGCAGAAAAATCCTCTTTTCGTTTGTAACTTGGAACCAATACTTCTAATGGTAGCTGATCGATCAGTAAACCTTGCTACCAGCTTGAGATTGTTGATATCACAAGGGATCCTTGCTTGCTTTGTTCTAACAAGGCAGTTCGTTTTGCAGTGCTCTCCATGTGGTCATTTGAATAGTTTAAGAAAATTGAGTCTTCAGCAAGGAAACATTTCATAGGAATTAAACAAATTTGTGTTGATTTTACATACATTTTATTATATTACAGTTTAATTTAACAAAATTAATTTACGTTCCAGTTGATAAAATAAAAATATATATACATAAAATAAATTCAGTTGCTGCATATATTAAATAATTACTTTCAAATTTAGAACAATATAAAGGTTCTAAATTTGATTATTTTACAAGAAAGGCAATGTTGGATTAGATCCTTATACTCATTTTTATTTTTATTTTAAATTTAATGTAACATTGTTAACTTATATAGTTAACATTTAATTGTGCTTGAAAAATAATAAATTATGGGTGCCATACGAAAGCAAAATTCCATTAACTCAGTAGCGCATGCAATTGTATTATTTATGAAAATAATTATTTCAAATTATTTTAATGCTTTATCACTTATAGAACATCAAATGAAGAATTACCTTAGATCAAAAGAAATATTTTTTTCCCTGCCTAGAATGAATGAATAGCTGCATAGTTTTTTTTTTTTTTTTCTACTACAGAATGTCCAATCATCATATAAAATTATTTAAAGACTTATTATTTTTTTTGATAAACAATTAAAAAGTACTTTACGTTTTATTATTAAAACTATTTCAACATTTCAATTATTTAATTGATAATAATTTTATAATTGATTTAATTAATTTAGCATTACGTATTTTATTTTTTACATATTTTTCTTTATACAAGATTTAATGTAATAATAAATGTACCACTTGTGGTCCAATAATAACGCTCAAAGCCAACATGCAAGTGTCAGATTTGAAACTATTAAATGAACACGTTGCAGATACTGCTCACAGAAAAAAGGGGATTCAATAGTAATTGTGACAGCTTACATAAGGTACTTGCATCGAATCAAAATGAATTGAATCGAGTTGAATTGAATTTGAATCGAATAGAAATAAGCTGAATAGAATTTACAAAGAATTAGCATATAAATAACAAATTTTTGTGGAATCGGTTTTACCCCACATAACATTCAAATGCGAGATAATGTACCAGTATCCAAAAAGTAAGACCAATTTTCTATTTAAAATTCACGGGGCTTATAGAATTTCAATTTTTTTTTTTTTTAGGTTGTTGGTACTGTCCTTGACATCTGTGCATATTTTGAAATATGATGTCAAAATATTTATTAGTGTTTGAGTTACGCTTGGCTTTGTGAGTCGCTAAAAGTGATTCCGGAGATTTTGAAATGTCTGAATTAATTGAACAAAGAACTTGAATTAAATTGTGTTTGAGGAATCGTATGGAACGTCACAGAATGCATTCAGTGAACATTACTATATCGAAAAGAAATGTTTAGAAGTGGTATAAACAGTTCAAAGAAGGCAGAGGACGCATTGAAGACGAAGAACCCTCTGATCGACCATCAACCTCAACCGACGAATCTCACGCCCAAAAAATTAGAGATTTGGTGCTTGCAAACCGTCGATTTACAATTAGAGACCTTGCTAATGATGTTGGAATTTCAAAGGACCTGTCAATTCCATTTTGGGCCTCAAACGCGTCAAATCTCAATTGGTACTGAAAACACTGAATACGCCAGCTCACACTGCATTGATTCTTCGTGACTTTTTCGCCAAAAATGAAAGCCATATCGTTCCACAACCACCGTATTCAGACCGTGCGACTTCTGGCTATTTTGTGTCGATTTTGTATTTTGTGTCGACACCATTTTGTGTCGATTGAAGAGATTCAATGTGAATCGCCGAGCGCTTTGAAGGCCATCCTGCCGATGACTTTTTAGCATGCATTCAGGATTGAAAGAAAAGTTGGCATAAGTGCATTGTGTCTGGAGGAGATTACTTTGAAGGCGATGTAATAAATTTGAAAGTATAAATAAAGAGACTTTGTATAAAAATAATTGGTCTTACTTTTGGACACAGTAGTAAGATTCACATGTGAGATAATGTACCTTAGAAGTCCATTCTGAAGTCAGGCTTTCCCTACATTAGTTATTGGATTGTTTATGACATTAGGAAAATACACGGCTCATACTTAAAATTTGTATCTTTATAAATCTAGCATATCAAGAATTGGCCTTTTGATACAATAAATACATTACTTTGAATTAAAAAATATACTTTGAAATCGAGGAACATTATACAACCGCACTCCTATACAAGATCCGCACTCCTAATGTCTCCCAGAAGGAAATGATAAGCAGTAAAATGTTTAGGGCCCATTTCAATTCCGAAAACCATTTTCACGACAGGTAATGTCCATGAAAGTGTGACATAAATCTTCCCATTTGATTCCAGGTGGCGTAAAATGTATATTTAAGTGCAGAATATTTTACAGTAAATTGAATTTAAATATTGATGGAACGTAAACGAATGTCGATGGAATGTACTTGTACAGAACTCTACTTAAATATCGCTTACTACTCATTTTTAAATGAATAATTCCCATAAAAGGGATATGCAAAGAATAAGTTTTTCGTATTAATGGAAAAAAGAATAGAAAACATAGTATATAATTATAATATATGTATTGAAATGTTTTTCCTTTAATTTTTACAATCTGAAATCCACAGATGTACGAGTATGTGATAGTAAATTTTGTGGTAGTAAATATACCTCATTCTTCAATCATAATTAAAATTTATATTGACAAAGAAATTATTTACTGAAATAAATGTGTTTAATAAATCAAGAATGTTTGGTCTTTGAATTTTTTCAAACTTTTAAATTTCTGAAGAATTTTTTAAAATGATCAGTTTTTTGTAATAAATTTTAATACAAAACAATCAATTAAATAAAAAGTACTTAATTTATAGCAAATATAAATATAGCAAACAATTTATATAAATCATTGGGAAGAAATATATTACCTGTATAAAAATGTTACTATATAAAAACTTAATTTCACTTTTATGTTGTATTTTATTTATTAGAAAATTGAATTCCAAATACGGCTAACTTACAGATGAATTGATTATTTTCCATTATGATATATATATACACACAGAAAACTAAATAATAATACGTTGTTCCATTCTTGTACCTTATACAAACTGTTAACTGGTTTGATGTAGAATTTGTGACTGGTTTCCTACGAGATCTCAAAAACTATCTGCAATTGTTGACTTACATTAGAGATCCTATGACGAAGCAAGGCACCTGCTCACCAGACTTCAAACGTGTCCAATTATTGATATATCTGATAATCATATGATAGTTTGGGCCAGTACTGAAATAAAACTCTGCCATAAATGAAGGAGAAACAAAACAGAACGTGGAATATCACTGACGTACCATGATGTGAGAGGGAATTGGGTGGTAATAAAAAAGAAATGGTACTCTAGACCATAACTTACTTATGCCAACTTAATGGGGAACAATTGTCTATTAAGATGCCATAACTGTCCTCGACGTATCTAGACATGTGTTCATTGATCATTGGGGCTCATTTCTAAGAAAGATTTATTATCGAAAATAATTCTAACCATTCCGCAAATATCCCATATTCCTTATCGTCACTAGTTTCTCAATTATAGTCGATGATAGTGATAAATTAGATGCTTTGTGAGCCCCTTCGATAATTCTATTCTAACTTCCTGTCTCCTCTCAAGGCTGACATCTACTTTCTTTACACTGTGTCCTATCATGATTATACCATTCTTGCCAATTGATATCACAATATCAAATGGAAACGTCATACCTGTTAAAATCTCGAACGTAGCTACAATATTACCTTCCTTTATCCCAACTGCACATTATTCCTTAAATGACAATGCATGTCGAACATGACAATAAGTAGGACTTTGATTACTGTGAAAGGGAACCAAATTCGAAAGGAAGTTATTCACTAGAATGGGAATTTTTCTTCTTTTATACGCTATCTTGATGCTCGGTTACGATGCTATGCTATTTGCAGCTGTTCATTTATTAGTACTCGAAAATTTAAGCATTTTGACACTAAAATTCGTTAACTCATTTTAAGTTCATCGCATTTGTCTTACAGTACAATTCACAAGTAAATTTTGCTTCACAATTAAACATTAAATGCATAATTTATAATTAGAAGTTATTCAAAGGAATCAAATCATATTTGAAATGACGTTTTAATTAGAAACAAATAAGATTAATTCAGAATTTAATTAATGTGTCTGAAATTAATTATATAAATCACGGGAAATAATATATGTGTCTGTATGTAAGTATATATATGCGACTGTATGTAAGTATGTATAGACACACACGTGTATGTGTGTGTCCGCCTATATATATGTGTGTGCGTGTTTTCACAATTTGCCCTCATATCATGCATCATTTATTCAAATAAATCACAAATTTACTTAATAGAGGGAAAATCTATTTAAAATTATATTATGATAATTAATATAAAATTTGTATTATTGTCAATGTGATATTTTTTTAAACAAAGTAACATTAGTTTACCAAAATTGAAGTTCTTACCAATTGATGATGAATATTTATAATTAATATCTGTATTTTGGATACTTTAATATATCAAAATGTTTTATGCAGTTTATGATAACTAAAAGAAAAAAAAGGACCAAATCCTTTTTGTGTAATATAAAATTTTGGCTGTTGCCCCACAATTTAAAGTTTGAAATTCCGGATATAAGTTAGCCAGAGAATTGATAAAAAATAAAAAGAACTGAATTCATTGGGAAAGTTTTCCAAAAGAAATCAGATGGGAAAATGAATATTGAGTTAAAAAAAAATCCTGAAAATTCCAATGCACCTAGGTACGTGACAGCAATTGATTGAATGCTTTTCAACTTTTCACTGGAAAATATTTTTTAAAGTTTTTTGAAGTCCTTGATATATTTATTTCTATGTAATCAGCCTTTTTAAATCTCTTAACAGAAAATCAATCTAAAGTATAAATGATAATTTTATTAAACAATTTCTGATTTAAATTCTTTTGTTATTTTTCACCTGAAAAAAAAAAAGAACGAAATAAATTACAAACAACTCATAAAGTTGTTAAAACGTTAAAATGCTAGAAAACCTTAAGAAACAAGGTATTTACATAATTTAAAATAATTGGATATCTGACTATTTGATCTGGT
Organism: Caerostris extrusa; assembly: GCA_021605095.1. Taxonomy (NCBI): domain Eukaryota; kingdom Metazoa; phylum Arthropoda; class Arachnida; order Araneae; family Araneidae; genus Caerostris; species Caerostris extrusa. The sequence goes on from BPLR01004933.1 coordinate 65,114, forward strand.
AATGAGATTGAACTAACGTGGAATCTATTACAATTACTTTCTTAAAAGATAAATCCTCAATTTAAAAGTTTTTGGATACTTATTATATCACTAGAATCAAGGTTTTTGAGTTCTTGTCTTTTGAATTTATTTTTAAAATTATAAACAAATAAGTTGAAATGTTAAGAATTATGCAGTAACTCAAAAGTTGAATTATTTTAAAATGTGTGTTTATTGTAAGCGTATATTTTTAATGAAGGTCAGTTATTAAAAAAAGTATACTCACAACTTCCTGTTATTCCCACATATGTTTACAAAATTCCTTTGCTCATTCTTATTGAGTAGGGAATTTTTGTTTTAGGATATACTCTGTAATTAAATTTTGTTTCAAAAATAAACATCAAATAACAATTATTTAATAATAGACGTTTTACAAACTAATTCAACGTAGGTATAAATTATTATGTTCAGAAGTTTATTAGTAATTTTGAAATTAATTAGATAAATTGATATTTAAATGTTTATTTCAATCACAACAAAAATATTTACAATAATAATATCGTGTAAATATATTTTTAGAATAATAAATATATAAAAAATAACTTTAGATTAATTTCAACAAAACTCATGAATTGAAAGAAAATAAATGCTCTAAATTATTAATATATATATATATATATATATTTGAAGCAAATCAATTTTTGGTTTCACATCAAATTTCTCAAATAATAACTTTTATAAAAAAAATTTAATTTCTTTTGGGAATTAAATTTAACATATGAACTGAAAAATATAATTTATTCTACAGAACAATATGCTGAGTGACATTAAATTAGATGAACATGATAGTGAGATAAAAAACTTCATTTCTAAACAATAAATGAAAACTTTTGAGAATTAAATAAGGGGTGTGAATCTCTTACGAATAATTTGAAATCCTCAGAAATTTTAAATAATTAAATAAAAATATATTTTCAATATTAGAGTATATATTTTTATACTAGATTATTTACAAAAACATTAGTCTTGTAGTGTGCAGGTGGGGCTACCAGATTGTAACTGGATGTGGTTGAGTGGAGATACTAATGGCACAGGTTTGAAAACTCACAACTTTATTGACACACGCACAAACACCCCCACACATACAAGAGACATATAATATTTAACACATCTAAAATCATACAATTGCAGATTTGTGGAAGGATTCAAATTCTAAGTCGAAAACCCGATACTCAGATACGTGCAGGATGCGCGAAATATACTTCCTCTCCTAGTGAGGGTCTTTAGGTCAATTATTACGCAGGGTTACGTTACATTTTTTCCTCTCAGGATGAGAGATTATAAACTAAACGTTTCTCAGCAGGAACGCAAGTTATGGTGTACTGTGAATCTCGGAGCCTACAGACCATTTCTCCTGAACGCCAAAATTGGGCGCTTTTACTAGTGTATAGTGTATAGGAGGAAGCACAGTTACAATTTTATATTGTTGTATCATTTTTTAATGCAATAGAACACAAATTGAAGATTAGCTCTATTAAACTATTTTGCAGAAGTTGGTATGGTGTCAAATTATGTAATATTAAATTTTGTATTACTTTTTTTTATATCAATTGTAAATTAAAAATATTGAACTACCATAAACAAAATTATTATTTACGCTATTTATTAATAAAGCATTAATGAATAAACATATAATTCCTTTAGAATTTAAAAATTTATTTTTAAATCATGGTAGGTAATAATGAATTTTAAAATTTCCCCGCAATTGAAGATTTACAATAATTCCTATCCATAAAATTTTAACAGAAAGCAAAATATCAAGTGAAACATATTTAAATGGCTCTCTATGTTTCTTGACGATTGATTTATTTAAATACAAGCATCATCTATAAAACTAATGGATAATTTTTGATACATTATTAATCTTGTGATTTTGTCTTACTTAAGTGTCAGAAGTTGTAAATGAAGTTAGAGAGCGCATATCATGTAACAAATCATATCATTCAACAAGATATGATGAAACGATTAACTCTTTAATAATCAATTTAAAGCATCCTAAGTAATGGATCAGAAAACTTATTTTTTACTAATGATGTATGTAATACATATATAACAACAGCAAGTTGATATACGGATCATATATCAGTTACATCATTATTTTAGTCGCAAAAAAAATAAAATAAAATCATCATTTATAACGAGATCACTTTGGAATGCCAGTAAACTTTTTTTATTAAGTTGCAACGCTATTGGCACTAACTGAATCTTATTCATTTATACGTAATAATATTGTTGACAGCAGTTATTCTTTTCATAATAACTATCCATTTATACACCTATTTTATTTAATAATTAACATTTTACTCAAAGATACTAATTTAATCATCGTAATACATTTCTAGTATTTGCTAGTTTAACAAATGTTTGCTCTATATAAAATAATTGAAGGCATTTTTATAGAATAAATTTAAAAAAAAAATATTTTTTTAAAAATATTATGTTTATGAAGGGATATAGAATATCTTCAGCAAGAGAGATAGAAGACCTTTAGGAAAAGAGAGACTTATATAGGAACAGAATAGACATCCAATGCCAGAAAAGTTGGGTAGTAAAATTATCTAAAAAATAATCTAAAATAACCAAACATTATTCATTCAATTATTTTCCAAAATGAGACGTAAAATTAAAAGTATTTGCATCTCAGTTTAAATGGCACAGGGGCTATAAACGTGTAACATCTTGCTCTAAAACAACCATAATTCAGTCCTTGTTAATGTTATGATTGGATACATTTTATAAATTTTATGTCACCATTTATAAAAAGAAATGCATAGATTAGAATGATCGATATATTTCCAGCTTTATTTATAAATAGTAATAAATTTAACTTTTGCTATTTGTGAATATTTTGTCCCTTTAGTTGTGTAAAATATAAAATGTTCCGTCAAAAAGCATTCAAAATTTCGGCAATTCTGTACTTGATAATCTTCGTTTCTATTCATAAAGTTGCATCTAAAATTCTTTTTCATTTCGATGTTATTAGATTGCAAATACTTCTACAGAATATTAAACCCTTAATCATATGTAGCAAAAACATTACATTAAATGACAACAACATTAATTAAATTTTAATTATTTTAAATAATTTAAAAAATTTAAAATAATGAAACTAAAATTTATTTTATTTAATACCCAATTTTTAAAATTTTGCAATTGTGTAGAAGAGAAATTCGTTACTTACGACAATAATTAATAATTCGCCCGATTCGTGTGTCAGCGGCAATGTGCGATGATGGTGAGCATTAGGGCGGAGTTTCCATCCACTGGCGGCTTTGTTGTAGACGCTGTTTCAAAAACTAGGGTCTCGATGGCGTTTGTGATGATCAGTATCTTGTCTCGTGAGTCTGACTACTTGGTGAGAGTTAGTCGGGCTTTCTCCCCACTGTACGCAAATACGGGGTACATCCCTCTAAAAGTCCTCTTGGAAGCAACTGCCCTCCTGCAGCCTCAAGTAGCCAAGTCAGACTTTTACCTACGGGTGCTCCATCAAAACAGAAGTTGCCCCTTCCTTCCTTCCATGAAACCTCACGGGTTCTTGGGGTTGATCTATATGTTGCTGCAAGTGGGATAAGAAAAATGAAACTAATAATTCAATTTACAAATAAAAAAAATAAAAATTTTCAGTCAAAACTGATCCACAAACAAAGAAATCAAGTATTAAATTAGTGACGCTAACATACATCAATTTTTTTTTTTTTTTTTGCTTCACATTCAAAAAGAAACGAGTATGATATTAATCCATTAAGCTTAAAAATTCATCTTGTTAATCAAAATGTATCACAATCTGACTCAAAATCTTGATCGGTTCAATTTATTCATGAGAGAAACTCGAACCTTCATCTGAATGGGTCGATTAGATTTTCTCACACTTCCCGTTTTCTCCCATGACAAATGGGATGAGTGCTGCGCCATTGGTTATGGCTGTTCAATCGAAAACTTTTGAAAATATCAGGTCGATGGTTCGGAAGTGAATTACGTTGTCGTGGGGAAAGGCAGAAAAATCATCCTGACATATTGCCACTTGAACTTACAATGGCAGGAAATGGTGTTCATCATTTACGGAATCGGCGGATCATGGTAAGTGGCTAGTAAAGGATAAAAGTTTCAGCCCGTTCGTCTTTCTTTTTCTTTAAGAAATTATGAAGAAGATGCTTAATTTTTTATAGCTCTCTTTGAGCTTGAAATATAATCTGTGTCAAATAATTCGATTGCAATTAATGTGACCATTTGATATTAAAAAGTTATGAGCACTAAAATGCTTTCAGAAAATTTTGTCGATTAAATTAAATTAAATTTTTAACATATTTTTAAAAGACCTCACATTTTCAAGTTTCTTATGAAAAATATTTATTCAAAGAAAAATAAAATGTAATATATACATGGTTTCGAAATTGAGGGATAGAATTATATGTAACTCGAGTATTAGTTTGTTACTTGGGGGCCTGATGGCCGAATGGCTAGCGCTCTGGTGTTCGGTACCACAGGTATCGGGTTCAAATCCCGGCTTTTCCCATGGATATTGTAGTGTTCGAAATCCACTTTAAACCATAGGTCCCGGTCCTAATAGAGCGTTGCGCGGGCATTGTTACTCCGCGTCCGTGGCTTACCATCAAGTTACACGCGCCCCCTGGGTAATGCAAAGTGAGTAACGTCTGTGCAGCGCTTGGCTTAAGGCATCCAAGACGTCCATGTCTGTTTGCCAGCTGCATTGAAAAAAAAAAAAAGTTTGTTACTTCTATTCAGAAAAACTAAGAAATGCTTAAATTTACTAAACTCATTTACCCCTTTATAAAAGAAACACTACTTAAATTGATTAATGTTGTCTTCATTAGAACTCTAAAAAGTTCATAGGTTTATTTAATTCAAATAAAGGAAAATAAAATCCCTATACTAAACAGTGCTTCTATAGGATTTAAAGAGGCTGTTAAAGAGTTAAAATCTTCTGGATGATGCACCAGAGAGTATTTAGTCCAAATTGTTATTGTGTGAGAGACAATGTTAATCAATTTAAGTAGTGTTTCTTCTATAAAGTGGTAAAAGATTTTAGTAAATGTAAGTATTTCTTAGTTTTCTTGAATAGAAGTAAGAAAATAATACTGAGATATATATAATTCTAAATTTCACTTAAATGCTCTTATCTGACATCTGTTTTTTATGTGCAGAAACAATTTATTTACCAGCAGGTTTAAAATTGAATTTAAATAAAAATCCAAGAAATTAGATAAACGTTTTTTTTTCATTATTGTTTTCCCTATAAGTTAATATAACAATAATTAATTATTTAAATTTTTAAGTGATCCCTGAAATACAAAGATAATTAAAGATTTTTATGCATTCATAATTTTTAAAAATTAATTTCATTAATTTTTCAGAAAGTTATTCATTCTGTAAAGTAACTGTTAATTTGAACTTATCTATCAAATTTTCCAAAATTTATTGGAGATTTCTCCCATTTTTTTTTTTTTTTTGCTTTGAGTACTGTTAATTTAATATTGAACAATTAAAATTATAATATAGGAATACTAAATGGAACCAATAGTTGTCTTTTCTGAAATGTTGATGGACACTCACAATAAATTAAAAATTACTTTGATATTTTTGTATCAATGGATAAATTAGAATATGTGTGTGCATATTTTAAAGGATATGTAATTATTGGTCATAAGTCTTAGCCTATTGATTACAAGTTCGTTTTATATGCTCTCTTTTGCAAATATCTGTTATTTCAATGTCGATTTCTTTTCTTTCTGTCGAAACAAAATTAATAATCAAAATAAATTCAAAATCATTTCGTAATATGATGTTCTTGTAGTATTTTGTTGGGCTTTTAATTATAAATCGTAAATGTTATGAAATTTGAAGATTAAAATACTTTACGTTTATTGAAAATATTAACTTTAATTAAAAAAAAAGAAAAAAGCCATCATTATCGGACATTTTTTCAGATCTGCGATTTTGTAATCAGAATACTTTTTTATTACAATTTTCTTTTTATTTTACGCATAAAAGTGCATTTCAACTCCCTATTTTAATCGATTTTTGTGTGATTTTAATATTTATGAAATTATAACTTAGTTGATTCACATTACTGAAATCATATTTCAAAAAAAGTATTACAAATGAAGTAAATTCTTATTTGTGTTTAACTAATCTAATTAAAATGTTTCTGCTTTCCTACCTACTTAAAAATTTATCTACAGCTAAGAAAGCATTTCGCAGCTTTAAAGCTGGAAAACATTTTTATTCCTTAAGCATTTTTTGAGTAATTGCATTTTATATTAAACGGATTTTACGATAGTTTCTATTAATTACACATAATGGAAAAAAAAAGTTTTAATCAAGCGCCAAACCTCATTTGTTTTACTCCAAAAGAATAATTTATTATGTCTTTTCAGATTATCTTTATTATTCAATTCGACAAGCATTAAAATATTAAATTACTATAAAGAAGAGACAGTTCAGGAATTTTCAAATACTCCAAAAAAAAAATGCATTATAAAATAAATACATTATAAAAAATTAAGTACTTTCTATAGAGTAAAGAATGGAAAATGAAAAAAAAAAATCAGTTTAAAAATATTGTATTGTAGTTTTTGTAGCAAAATTTTACTTTACATAAAATAAAATTAACTATTTTTCATTTTAAAGTTCTTAGAATATATATTATTTTAACTTAAATTAAAGATGAATCCTATCCACTAAATATATTTGAAATAAACAGTAAAATTATCCATAATAATAATTTTATAAAGTTTAACTTACATTTAAAAATAATTTTTAACTGAAAGCTTAGTATCCACAAAAATATTTTCTTCGTTTTACTTTATTAATATAAGCCGAAACTATTTTGTATTAGAACATTTAAAATTTTGTAAGTTCAACTTTAATAGACTTTCACTAACTAGAAATATTCCCCGCATTATATTTTTATAGATTGTGTTAAAAACAAAAGCCAGGAATTTAATTATTATGAATAATGTATTTTTAATATATAATATATAAAATAAAAAGGATTACTATTATTCATATAGTAAAAATTTGGGCCTGATATTCGCGTGGTCTTGATTTGCATTGTTGTTCCTGGATAGACTAAATTATTTCTTAAAATAAATATTCGATGTTTCACTGCCATATTTACTAAAATTGCAAAAAGACAGCACGTGCTGCTTATGCATGTACAGCAGGTGAGTGTTCTTGAGTTATACAATATAAAACACAATTATATATCAAATATTTACAAAAATTATCTTGAAATGGCAGTTTGTTTAAGATTGTTTTGTATACTCCATACTGCCTGAAACTCGGGCAATGGGCGTACCGATACGGAGTTCCTATGTGGTTTTAAGAACCACGAAACCTCCACATCTTAAAGATAGTTTAAAAAATTGGCACTACTGAAGCTGCTTAAATTAAAAATTAAAAATATAAAAAGAAAAATTTAAAAAAAATTAAGAAAAACATCTCCTGTTTGAGAACAATTAGAGCAGAAGATCAAAAAGCAAAATCTAGGAATCCACAATTAGGAATCCGTTCCACGATGCCAAAAAAATTAAATTAATTAAAGTTAAAAATTTTAAAATTTTAATAGAAAATAAAATTAAATTAAAAGAAAGTAATAACAAAATAAAATTACGTAAAAGGATACAAAATACAAACTGGAACTCTTTACTCCCACTTTGCACCCACACATTTACCTTTTTCCCTCTTCCATTATCGGTTCCAAAGTCTGACTGGAGAATAATAAAACATGCAAAGTTCAAAGTCTAACGTAAGGATCAACCGGGAATAGGGAGATTGTTCATTCATCGCCATAGGATTCTTCGCCAGGTCAACCCGTCCTGAAAGAAGGATGTATCAACCTTGAACTCTTCCCTTTTGGCTATATTTTGTTTTCGGAAGTCATGGTGGATCCTTGCTTTATTTGAAATTACACTTTTTTCCAACTTGATCTATTAAATATTTTACAAAGTAATTAATTAAATAAACTAGAAACAGTATCATTAATAAACAAAGAAAAATATTTTATATATTTTTTATTTATGTATTTAATTATTATTTTTTTTCGTTTTATTTATGAAAACCTGTCATGTGATTTTTAAGATTCTGATAATTATATTAGATAAACAATTGATTGTGCGCATTTTCTTCAAATAAACTAATTGAATGAAGACATTTTTTGCAGAAATTTTCCTAAACCTTAAGAAAAGACTAAAAAAAAAAAAAAAATCTGAAGAAATTGAACCAATTAATTAAAGACCTATTTCAATTACACATAAAAAATAATTTTGGTAAATTCTGGATATATTTTTAAAGACAATACAATTTTTAATTTAAGGTATTCTAGTTCTTATTGATTTAAAAACTGAAATTTTATATTTTATATAAATATATATGCAAAGGAAATATTTAAATTTTCTGTAACGACTTCATTAAATAAATGGTTATTATTTTTTAATAAAAAAATACGTTTTAGAAACGCAAAGTAAGTAGAAAAACATTTTTTATAATTATTCAAAAAGAAAACTAACGGAGAAGGATTTGTTAAGTTTAAAAAAAATTCAAGTACATAATAAACCCTTAATAATTTATTTTATTGTAATTTAACATTTATTTGAGTAAAAAAATTATTAAAAATGTTAAAATAAATGAATTTAAGTACTCATTCACATACTAAATATTTTTTTCAAATCTCAAAGAAATATAGAAATTTTGGAAAATCTGGCAAATTGCATAAGTTATTAAGCTAACAAGCTATGCTTACTATGTTACTATGTTAAATCATTCTTTTATATATTCCTCAACGTCAGTCTTGCAGGTTACAGTTAATTGAATACATGATCTCTTAAGGAATATATATATTTCTTTAAAATTGCTATAGATTAATTATTTTTTTTAATCCTCCTTGGAATCTTTTGAAATATTTTATATTCTTGTATTTTAAATTCTTTTAATAATTTCCATTCATTATATAAATGCGCAATTCATTTTGAATGTTTGCATTATACGTATAAAAGAAAAAAATTTAAAAAAATATGGTGGTTTTGAAATGTATGCAGGTAAATGTTTTCTTGCAACACCATAAACTTTATTAAAGAAAATGGAAAAAATAAATAAAAAAAATAATAAGTCTATTGTGAGATTTTTGGCTTTATTTTATTCCCCGACTATTTTTTTTAACATATCATTTATTAATTTATTATGAAAAAAATATTAAAATGTCCTTTACGATAGCGAGAATCAATTTAAATGAATAACTGATAATATAAGTATTCCGTTTGTGTTGATGATTGTTCACTTTCAGTTTAAAAATATTATTTTATTTTCTGTTATAAGATTTTTACTGATAATTTCAGTTTCAGTGTTAGTTTGTTTATATCGTGATTGTTTTCATATATGTGAGAGTAAAAACAAGTAATATAAAAGTCGATTCCTACTTCTTTTACACTATATTGCAGAAAAGTCCTTTACAAATAAAAGTTGAAATTTTTCTTTACATCTGGCGCCATCTATTATTAGATACATGCAACTTAAATCTAAAAAAATAAAATAATTAATTAAATTTAATTAATGAATTAAAATTTGAAAAACTGTATTAACATCAAGTGTCATCCACTACAAGTTAAAAAAAAAATGTATTTGAACTTGAGTTTATGAATAAAAGTATTTTATTAACGATTGAAAATTTGTACAAGTTATATAGGAGAGTGTGACCTAACAGTAGGAATTGAAAAAAGTCCTTTTTTCATCTCGTTCATCAGCATTTAGGGCATTATTCTTTTGTATCACATTGGCTTCCTTTTGTATCACATTGGCTTCCTTTGTATCACATTGGCTTCCTTGTATCACATTGGCTTCTTTTGTATCGCATTGCATTTTTGTTGTACAATGAGTGTTTGTATAATCATGTGTGAAAATGATGTTCAGTTTATAGGTCCGTGAAGACTCCAAAAAGTAAAGCTTTAAAATAAAAATAAGTATGAGTATAAGATATTATTTAAAATACATTAATTTCTCCTCGTGTACATGAGAAACTTTTATTTCAAAAAGTTTTATTTAAAATAAACTCTGATTTTCTCGTGATTTCATTTAGGTGTGTTTTAAAAATGGCGTGAAATATGTTTTGCTAAATATAAACGACAGAGCCATATCAAGTCAATTGCTCTGTAATCCCTTTTTAGAATTGTCTGACTTTCAAAATATAAAGATATTATTATTTTGATGTCCTCAAAATAATATCTAAGAATAAGTTTATCTAAATAAAATTAATTTAACCATCAACAGACATCTTTTGTCTTGAAATTGGTAGTGCATGTTGTAGTATTTGAAAAATTGTTCTTCATAAATTTATAGATTTAATAAATTTTGTTTTTTTTTTTTTTCCTGTATCTATTAAATTTGATAGTTCCTTGTGGGGATTATGAACTTTAGTTTTCCGATTTCACAAAGTGTCTTCCGCGCCAAATGGAATCGCCAAAACCGCAAATTTTGCAGCGGCCTTTTTATTTGTTCAGATGAATACTGGCGAAAACCGCAATGGAAAAAAAAATCGCCAAATGAACAAGCGGAACTTCTAAAGGGCAGAACTCCCGTTCTTGTAGTATTCCCTGACCCATTGCTTCATAAATTACTTGGGTAATTAAACATACTCCCATGTGTATTTGTTCAGCAAAGTATGTTCACGCATGATAAATTGAAATCCGTGAAAGATTTCAGTTTTTTTTTATCTAATATTTTTATGCATTTTAATAAAATAAAATATTTTATTTTAAAATTTAACTGAATTTCATCATTAACAACACAAGTTGTTTAATAACGAAATTCCACAACCCAATTTTGGCTTAACTGGTGAGGAGTCTTCATGTATGTTTAACAATGCTAAAAATATACCTTTTGTTCAAAATTGAAAAAATTTAGAATTATGCATCCAATCTTCAGAGACTTAGCTCATCCCCAGCTTTTAAAAAAAGGGTCAACATCGTGGAACATTCAAAATCCCGATAAAATATTTAAAATACTTTTTTTGAGAAGTTATTTATTTTTTTAGTCACTTTCGTCTTCTAAAGTCACCATATTGATGGTTATATAGATACAGTTCCTTGTTTTATCAAAGAAAATGCCGAATAGGCATTTGCGAAAGGATGCCCATGCAATTTGGTCTTTTTAAAATATGTATTGTGCAGCAACCTAACAAGAATCGAGTTTTAAAGGTCAAATAGGCGAATTTTTCGAAAAACAAGAAAACAAAGAAAGACAAAGTAATAAAATTAAAAAAAAAGTATTCATAAATAATGAGATTCAGATATTATAAGTAAAGGTAATTTTTTATCTTTGAATACTTTTTTCTCAAATTGAGTAATTTCTAAATTTTCAAGTAAATAATTTTTTAACTTCTAGAAAATTATGAGGGACGAAAACATTCAATTTTTTCCACGTTTTAGCAAATAAGCTATATTTCAATCGGGAGTTATTTGTTTATGGTTAATTGAATTCTTTTTAAAAAATGTAAAACTTTGAAAAATGATTAAAATTTTTGGATATTTAACTTCAATATTTTCAATTATGTGAAAGAAAATAACATCTCAACATAAATTTCAGGCTACTTTACAAAGCGTTTTAAACATACATAAAAAAACTTCAAGAAAGTATCTTCAATTGTTTTGCGTAAAGGCGCATCAAAGTATTTGATATTAACATTGATCGTGAAGATTACCAAGTCCCCTTAAAAGAAAGAGATCTTTCGCAACCCAGTGCTCTCAGACATACACTGCATTCTCAGACACCAGGTTATTGATTTATGTAGACCTATCTGGCAGCTTGATGGCGAGTTTCCTGGTTTTCCCTTACTTCAACATGCAAAAAGGGAGTCTTACAATCCCACCTGGAAGGCAATGTCCCCCATCATTGCACATACAGGACTAATTTCGTAATATATATATATATATATATACTCTGTATGATGAATATGATGAATATGAGGTCCAGCAATGTCACAGAAAAAAAAAAATTTCTTTTCTGGTTTCAAGGAAGACGCTATCGCCGTGTGGGTCTGCTAGAATAGTCCCACTGTACCCATGCATGTCGTAAAAGGCAACTAAAAATGGGTACCCAGTGTCCGGGGTATAACCAGGTAGGGCAAAGTCAGATGTCAGAGGTGCCCCTCTTTGTACCAAAAGGTCAAGTGACAAAGCGAACCTGCCTTTTTTACCTTTCCCGTCGGTTTAAGACACACAGGGTTCATGGACTTGGTCTAGAGTTGCTGTCGGCCAAGTGGGATAAAGAAACAGGAAGAGACTGTATATCGTGCAAAAATACTACCGGCACAAAAAATGACAGCATCTTGATGTATTTGATTATTATTTTTAGCCAATGCTCTTTATATTACTAATAAAAGTGAAATAATTATAAAAAAATGAGGAATGTTTATCCACAATTGCATAAAAAGGAATATTATATATATTTAAAATTATGTACATTTTAAATATATACATATTAAAATGCATATATAAATATATATACAAAAATTATATACATATTAAATATTATATACATTTTAAATAAATTACATTTTATTCTTAATATTATTTTTTAATTCATTTATATTCTACTAATCTTAATTTTTTTTAATTCTGCTTTCATGAAAAGCATATACAAGTGAAATATGTTGTTTTTAAATAGAATAATAAAAATATTTTTTGATAATATTTTTCAAAATTTAAAAAAATCCATTTTTATAAAAAAAAAATAGAATTAATACTCCATTAAATAATGATCTTATTATATCTTAAATTCAGTCATTATACTGTTCTGCAAGAAAGTTCTGAAGTTTCTGAACAACAGCAATAAAGAACAATAATCATTAATTTTACATAAAAAATACATTATATAACTATATAACTATATATTTTATTATTATATAATAAAAATATATTAATCTGAGACGTTCAAAATATTTCATATTTTGAATAAATTTTCCCTTTTAATATTTATTAAATGGAACAAGAGATTTTCTCTACGCCTTTCTTTTTCTATTTTATTTATTTATTTTTTTTTAGCATTCATAATCTCCAGAGTCCTCGCAGATAGCATTAGATAAGTAATATTGCAGGTATTTCAAGCAATTTATCATTGTGACCTCGTATCTTTAACGGCATCGAAACGCATTGATAAGAGTTTGGGGAATAAACATGTGATATAAATTTCATCTAGAGTTATTAGATAAACACTTTATCTGTTATTTGTGTTGATAAGTACTGGAAGGGCATTAGATATTAAAAGCACTTTAACCCTTCAGTACTTATGATACTAGCACCATATTCGGTTGATTCGACATCAATTTTTAAGCTAATATCAGCGTATTAATTAACAAACAAATAAACTATTTTTAATATAGGCAAGTATTATTTTCATTTAAATAACAATTTTTTAAAATAGAAAATAATAATTTTAATTCAACCAATTTTTCAATTTTTTTTTTTTTTTTTATTCTCTTTTGAAGTACACTTATTTTTTTACTTCCTTTCCAACTTACAAATAATTTTATATGATAAATAAATATTATTTTCTGGTACTTCATAATTAAGTTGAGTCTATTATTGACATCTAGAGAACTCCATAAGAACTTTGTAATTGGCCTTGTCACCAGTAATTTTTTGTAACACATTATGGACAAATTCTGTTTATACATTTTGTGAGAGGTATATATTTTCCATTTTGTTCCACCTCACCTCAAATAAAACCTCATTATTATATTCATTGTTCAAATCTAAAAACTTCAAAATTTACTTTTATGTTCTGATTGTATTTTATGTTCACCTTAAGAAATTCCATTGGTTTCAAAATACCCTACTTTAATCTACCCTCATGTCCATAAATTAAGGATAATGAAGTTCAGGCAAAGAAAGAGACAGAAGCAAAACAAATTTGTAAAGTCTATTTATTAAACAAGAGGTAAAGAGCAAAAAAGGTGCTATATGTTTGACATAATTAATAAAAATTGCGATTTTTACTCCCTGAGCAAATTTAAAAGAACCTATTTACAAAAACAATATAACATGGTTAGTATGATGGTTAATATGGAGTATGTCTCGCGGACGATGCAATACAGGCCTTTACAATGCCTAGGCATGCTGAGTATCAAATTATCAATCTGATCTTTAGGGAAATATTACACGACTCATCGCAATGCCTCCGAAGTTCCGGGTTGACAGATGGGAGGTGGTTCACAGGCTGCAATTCGTCAGTCTGCCATTTCCACATGCTCTATTGATTCAAGTCCGATGCGTATCCCAGCCAATCCATACGGGTGATATCCTCCAATTGAAGGCATCGTCTACAATGTTTGCACGGTGAGAGACGGGCGTTGTCATCCATAAACAGAAATTCAGCACCCATGGCGCCCCCGAAACAAACGAACATGTTGTTCCAGAATGACATCCCGATAGATGTGGCCTGTCATCGTTACACTCTGAACATGCAGGTCGTTCTGGAACGAAGAATACTTCCTCCCCCCAAACGAGCCATCCTGCACCACCGTAACGGTGTAGTTCAAGGGTGTTCTCTTGGTGGTAACGGGTACCTGGCGCTCTCCATGTGAAAGTCCGGTGAGAATCAGACTGCAAACTAAACCTGACTCATCGGAAAACATCACACCAGACCACTTTTGAAGTGTCCACAATGCATGCTCTCTACTCCAGGTTAATCGCAGGCGACAGTGAGTTGCGGTGGTGGAACACATCTGACTGGCCTACGAGCATATGGTAGACCAATGTGCCCTAAACGTCTGTACACGGTCTGCCTTGAAACTGTCGTACCGGTAGCTGAAGAGAGCTGACGAGGCAGGTCTGATGCTGTTCTCCGTCTGTTTCTTTTGGCAGTAACTGCTAAATACCGGTCCTCATTCGGCGTTGTAATTCGGGGTGACCTATGCTGTAACGTCTACTCATTACCATAATCTTGGAATCGTTGCCAAAGCCTGGAGATGACACTCTGGGCGATTCCAAGTTCCTCGGATACTTCCATCTGGGTACGTCCATATTCCAGTCGTCCTATAATTCTATCACGTAAAAATCCTCCAAATGCTTCCTTTGTGTCATAACTATGCGGTATTGCACTGAAAGGCTTTTAAAGCGCTTAGAACAATTTTACTTTTGCCACCATTCCTTATATACCCCTCTCTTACACTCGTCATTGTGACGTACTATCCGCGCCATCTGGTGGTTTCCTGTAATTTGCATATTCTTCTTCAAGATGTGCGTGATGATTCTACAGGTAAAATTTTTATTTTAGAGTTCAATTTCTGTGTGATTCTGAATCCTTAATTTATGGACGTGAGTGTATTCCGCTATACTTGGGAACGTTTGTAAGTATTTCAGTCTTGCTGCTCTCGTGCTGGTATACTGTCATTGTCACCATGCTAAACTTCTTTTTAAATGTTAGCACACTTTTGTCTAAAATTCTTCTTCTTTTCCTTTTCTGTGGTTTTCTTTATGTGAACATCCGTGAAGGTAATACGAAAATATTTCCAATTCTTATAAATTTCAGAGAAGGAAAAGTGGAGTCCTTTGACTCCAGTGATGTACTTGCAAAGTGACTGTAATGTCCTGTAAAAATAACGAAGCTCTTACTGTCCTGTGATCTATTGTAATCATTAGTTATTTAAAACAGCAAACCCCATATATTCCCGGATTTCGACCTTCTTCAGAAAAAGAGATGAAGTGTGTAATTAAAACTTTGCATGAATAGCAATAAAAATTATGTATTGTTTTATGCTTGTAATAACATAAAGATTACTATTGCAGGAACAAAAAGCTAAGTGCTTACGATACTTTCCACTGAGTTCAAGTAGGTATAATTAATTGTATATTAAAGTAATATTTATAATAATTCAATATTTGTTTCACTTTGCTCATAGTTAATATATGTATTCAAAAGTGTCTTCAAAATAATTTGATTCCCCACGTTGAAAGTATTATAAATTTTGGGAGATAAAATTTTAATTATTTTTTACATCACCACTTTTTTTTTTTTTTTTTTAAACTAAAGATTTGATCGTAATTAAAAATAAATGTATTTTTATATTCTATATAGTTATCATCAATCATTCTTTAAAAATATATAAATTATACAAATTTTCGGAGAATAATTATAATCTACCATAATACTAGATGTTTAACTGTTTGGGTTTAAATTACTTTTAACATACAGTAGAATCTAGCACAGTTAACTATTTCTTAACTAAAAGCCAGCCAAAAAGTGATTCTAGTTGTTGATAAACTCACATTCACTCTTTGATGATCGGGAAGATTCAGTAGAGATTTATAATGAAGGGATTCAGTATAGGTGCGAATTATGTTTGTGAAAGTCTTGCAAAAGTTTTTCAGTTGTTAAGCAAATGTGAAAGTTAGCCACGATAATAATCTTTAGAAGGTATACCTTTTTCCCAAAGTGAGCACCTATTAATATTGCTTAATATCCCTTGACAGTAATTAAAATGACATATTAATTACTGTGTTTATCTTTATAAATTGTTAATTTTATCAATTATTAAGCTTTGCAGCTAAACTTGCAGTAAATTTGAGAAGGAAAGTATTTATACATATTATATTAAGTATATCTAAATAAACGACAAAATATATTTTTAAATATATCTGAATAAACGACAAAATCCTATAATTTCATGTATTTTTTAGAGAGATTTTCTTTTAATTATGCGTGTAACAGTACATATGTAAGTACTTAACTCACACTAATTAAAAGAAAATATAGATTGCTTTAAATCAGTAATTCTCTATAGAGTGCACAAAAATAACCTTAAATTGTTCTGTCTATCTTTTAGAACAAATCAATGGTTAAAATAAATCTATTTCAGCAGTTTCCGAAACTAAAGTATCATTTCTTCACTTTTATCTCTGTGTAAAAGTTCTTTTTAAACTTTAGACAACTTAACAATAAATCTCTAGGTCTCAAGCATTTCTTAATGACATTTTAACTGTCTTCTCGATTTTAACATTCAGAGTTTTCTGCAATAGCTACTATTATAGATTAAATTCTTGGATGTTCCAACCTTAACATGGTTATTGAAAATGATACATAGTTATTTGAAAAATACAACAAAATTTTAAATCCATTATTTAATTTGTACGATATAATTTCTATTATTAATTAATAAATATTTTCTGCTATTTCACTAAGGTCCTTGTGATGTTCTGGTGGAAAGTACGTTTACTTCTGAATCAAGGGTACTTATTTCGAACATACGATAGAACAGAGGGTGGCAACCCGCGGGCCGCATGCGGCCCTTTGAATATTTTTCCGGCCCGTGAGATTTATCACACTTTTACAAAAATAGATTTATTTTATAGTTGCCAAAGTAGTGGAAACCAGTGTATTATTATTGTATGGAACTGACTGACTTACAATGTAATATTGAATTAAAACACATTTTTGAAACATCAGAATCAAAATAGATTTTTATGTGCTTACATCACAAAAGAGAAATTTTCCAATTTAAGAAGCCGGCACAAAAAGTTCTTAGCACTTTTGTTCAATTTACGACTTGCGATTTTTTTTTTTCGAAATGTAATTGACCAAACACAAAACACGCTTAAATATCACGGAAGCTAACCTGCAACACCCATTACGATGTTCAAATACCCAAATTGAGAATCGATTTGCAAAAGCTAAGTGAAAGAGTGGAGAAACAAATATGGCACTAGTAAATAAATGTTTTTTTAATAATTTCATTTATATTTATATATTTTTTATATTTAATTTTTAATGTTATATATTTCTTTACAATGTGTTTTTATATCATTATTATTATATTACGAATGTTTACATGTAAGAATAATAGCAAACACAATAATAACTAACTCATTATGATTCAATTTCTCATTCCGCAAAAATGTCTATAGTGGGTTTAAATCTAATATGGGGATTAGGGATTGCAATATCGGACCAAAAGTTCAATACCGGTATTCTGTATTTTTTAGATCTTAATACGGGATACCGGTTTTAATACCGGTAGTAGAAAGTTTAGAAAAGAAATCATAAGGTGTTTCTTTGTTTTATTTACCAGTTTTATTAGAGAAAGTAAATATCACAAAAAATTTGTAATTTATAAACTATCACAGTATATAAAGAATCGCAGAAAAGTAAAGGAACATCTTATTTACTTTAAATTACAAAAGAGTGTAAATATCACTATTCAGTCTGTGGTACTATTAAAAATTTTTGAAATGTGATCTTAAAAAAACATAATGCATCAATTGTTCTATCATTAAGTCTGGAACGTAATTTTTAGCAAAAATTACCTGTCTCAAACGCTCTTTCAGCATCTACGCTAGTGGAGGTGGTACTGCTTTTTTTTAATGCGCGATAAACATTTTCCAAGTATTTACCTCTAAATCCCTCCTCTTCAAATAAATCTATTTCTCGTTGGATTGTTTTGATATAGCTGATTTCTGTATTCTTTTTGTAATATTTTTCTGTATTGTTTTTTGAAAATGTTTTAGTTACCACCAATTCTAACTTATTTATGAGTATATATAATAAATCTGAAAAATATTTGAACTCTAAAGTATGATATGCAAATACAATGTGAATAACAAACTAACCAATTTAAAAACTATCGAAATATTACACACTTTCTTCACAACTACAACCTTGTTTTCACATATAAAATTCTTTCACAGTTAAGAATTCTAAATTTCCAATGTAAATACCGAAAAGAAAAAAAACGGTATTCCCAAACTTGTGAATACCAAGTATTACAAAATTGTACAAATTGCTCAAATACCGGTATCATTCGGTACCCTGGGACTCTGATACTGCAATCCCTAATGTATATATAATTTTATTGCGTCAAGGAAGTTATAATGATACATTTCACGACGGCCCACGAGATCATTTTGGATTCTAGTAGTACTCAACCCATGCGCTAGCATATTACGCCTTAGTGTTTTTAATTTTTTAAATAGTACCTAGGGTTCCGCATAGTCAAATAATAAAACATTTCCCTGACAGGGGGACAAAGGAAGGTTTACACCTGTATAGAAATTTTTAGGGAGAAATGCACCAATGATCCTTCTGGCACTTAGATCATGGTACATTAAAAGTGTAAAAGGAAAATATTTTTTTAAATTTCAATGTGGATAGCTTTCCCAGATGGTACACTTGTGGTGTTCATTCAAACTGTAGGTACTTGGATCCAATGTTGATCTAAACGAAGTAGTACTCTTTGCAAAAAACAGAAAACTACACTCAAGAGCCAAAGCATTATGACCACTCCGTCGTAATAACGAGTTGGCTGTCTTTTGGCGCGCGCAACAGCTTCACCCCCGCCTTGGCATGGATTAATACAACCACTTAATACCAGTTAAATACCACTTCCACCTGATCACGCCTTCCACGTCGTCCAGGCGAGTTCATTGCAAATGTAGGGGTAGTCATAATGTTTGGCTCTTAGGTATAGATCTTCAATGGATATAAGTGTAAATTATCTTATTTAGAAAAAGAAAATTAAATATTTTATTAATTTAATCAGAAAAGTGTTTAAAATAAAAATAGTTTTATAAAGCATATTTTATTTTAAAAAAGCAATTAGCTTTTTAATAACATAAATTGTAGAAATTTATTTATTTTTTCAGTTATTTCCTTCCAATTTCCAAATCTATGCTCTTTGCATATTAAATATTAAGCAACACTAGTTTCCATTCCTTTACCAAAACATTGTTGTATATAAAAGACTTTTATCGTCTGTCAGAAAATTCATTTTATCACTTTTTATTCAAAACACATTTCTTAGAAACTGTGATGAGGCCGATTCGTACTGAAGAGAGATGAGATTCAAGTCGAAAATGCAAACCTGCCCGAGCGCCTAATAATGGTGGCGCATGAAATGGCACTACCTGACTCCGCTTGTCCCTGGAAGTGCTACCTCGTGATGTAGCACTCTGTATTTGTATGACTTATCTCTTTGACATCCTGTCATATGTATGCAGTCTGATGCATGTTGCTCTAGGCACAGTGATGTGGTGTGGGGGTAGTACTGGGCATAGTAGTCTGACACACGTTCTCTTCTCTTTCAACAACTCCTCATACAAAAATAGGCATAGTAGGATATTTCTTAAGACGATTGTGATCTATAAATAACAAATGTGTACAAGAATAACAAAATGAGTATCATTAGAAAGTGTATCGAAATGTTGTTTTGTTTTGTTAGTTGCCAATGAAATAGGAGGTAGTGATTTTTAAAAAGTAAATAAT